>APFE030544720.1:2057-48875 GCA_000404065.3 Pinus taeda | reverse complement strand
GGTTGGCGCTGCATTAGTGGTCTCTTCCACTCCATGAAACTCGTCCTGTGGCTGATCCACGTCCTGAAGCTCATCCTTAGGAACTAATAGCTCCTCATCTGCATGCAAGTGTAGCTCCCTCTCAAGCGAACACTTCATGGCTTTCTCCTCCTGAAATTTTATATCCCGTCGCACAACAGTTTTACCACTGTCTTGCAAATACACACGATAGTTGTGGGGCGTATCAGTGTACCCCACAAATATCCCAACCTCTGCAGTCGGCTCCAACTTCTTTCTGGCATCCTTCGTCACATGCATGTAAACGTTAGCACCAAAAATCCTCAAATGAGAAAGATCAGGCTTCTTACCAGAATGAGTCTCCTCAGGTGTACTCATGCCAAGTATCCTATGAGGACAACGGTTCTGCACATAAACTGTTGTATTGCATGCTTCCGCCCACAAGTGAAGGGGTAGGCCCTGATCATGCAACATTGCCCGTGCAGCACCCACAATCGTTCTGTTCTTCTGCTCAGCTACCCCGTTCTGTTGTGGGTTATTGGGAGCTATGAGCTCTCTACGAATCCCTTCTGCCTTGCAGAAATCCTTGAACTCGTCCGAGATGTATTCACCACCATTATCGCTCCTAAGAGCCTTCACCTTCTTCCCCAACTCCTTCTCGACCAGTGCTTTGAATTCACAGAAATTTGAATATGTCTCGCTCTTCTTCTGCATGAAGAAGATCCAGCACTTACGAGAGAAATCATCAACAAAAATCACATAATACCTGTGTTTTGTTGTCGAAGCAACTGAGAAAGGTCCACACACGTCTGTGTGAATTCTCTCAAGGATCGTCGTGGCGCGACTGTCCTTCTCGTGAAAGGTGGCTTTCACAAACTTCCCCAAAGTAAACCCCTTGCACTGATCTGACTGCGCAAGTGTGCCTTTAGGAAGCCCTGTAGTGATCTGCTGCAGTATCTTCAAGGCTCCATGGTGAAGGTGACCCAATCTCCTGTGCCAAAACTCGCCATCATCCCGGCTCACCAATCCTTCTGCCTTGCCTGCCATAGCTGCGCATCCATCTACATGCAACTGATAAAGGTTCCTCACTCGAACCCCTATCTTCCGGTCTCACCAGTTGTCTTGCTGCGCAGGAAGGCCTTTCCCTCGCTGAAAAACAACATCATACCCCTTGTCTTCTAACATCGCCACTGAGATGAGATTCTTCTTCAATCCTGGAACATGCATGACTTCCTTCAATACAAAGGGTTTACCAGACTCCCTCTCAAAGGAAATGGTACCGATACCGGTCGCACTGTATCTACCATCATCGCCCATCTCGATGTGCACTCCAAGATCTTTGTCCTCCAGATCAGAGAACAAATTCTCTATCTCCCGTCATGTGAAAAGACGCACCACTGTCCAAGAACCACACTGATCCCATCACACTTGAAACCAAGCATGCGATCAATGAAAAATCAAGCTCAAACTGAGAAGCTAAGGCCTCTCCCCCTGCACATCCAGCAGCTTGCTTGTTCTTCTTCTTCTGCGGACAATTTGTGGCATAGTGTCCGTGCTGGTGACAGTGAAAACACTTCACCTTGGACATATCCTGCTTCTTGCCTTTCGCACCAGACTGAGAATCTTTCTTTGCTCTTCCCTTTCTTTGCTTTGGCAGCCAAAGCACAATTCTCTTCATCAGCTCCCTTTGACGAAGATCCGTCCCTGGTACTCCGCCTGATCTCCTCCTGCACAAGATCTGACCATAGTCTTTCCCATCCTGGCAACTTCTCCCGACCATTGACAGAGTCCTGATAGGAATGCCAACTCTTCGGAAGACCAAGGAGAGCCAAGCTCACAAAGTCCTCATCATCGACAGTAACCCCCACACTTCCCAGTTCATCTCGACACTGAGTGAACTTCGTGAGATACTTGGGAATACTGTCACCCTTCTCGCATTTGATGTTTCTGAGTTTATCTTTGAGCGCCAGCTTCCTCTGATCGCTCTTGCTTTGGAATAATTCTGTTAATGATTTCCACATCAAATATGGAGTAGCCTTTCCATGGAGGCTGGACACAATGTGATCCTTCACGCCCTCCAACAGAATCCTTCGACATTTTGCGATCTTCTTTTGCAAAGCATCAGCTTTAGTAGCATCAGTAGGCTTTGGGATATACATATCTATGAACTCCTTCAGCCCGTTATCATCCAATACTACCTCCATCCTGTCCTTCCATGCAATATAGTTTGAGCTGCCCTCAAGAGCATACTCCAATCGCAATCCGTTGAAAGACATTGCTGCGTTGTCACCAAGAAAACATTGTTGCAAATTCGAATTCCACCAGCAACCAACTCAACCGCCTCGGATCTAAGATTCGTGAGAACACAATATTTCTCGTACAGAGATTGACTGTATGGGCTTTTACCAGATATTTCACCTTCCAAAGGAAGGATGAATCCAGAGGCTACCTAGCCCGATTATAGGCTCTGCCTAGAGAAATAGAATGTAAACACTTCCTGAATAGTAGATCTGATGATCAACAGCTCTGATACCATGTAGAAATTTTGAATAATTTTACACATATTCAATGGATATTATCCTGATCATGTACTATTGCGGAAAACATACACAATACATAAGCTCCTCTACGTTGATCATCAATATAGCAGCATCAATAACAATAAAACATCAAGAGCATTCACACATTAACACAGTATGTATCCCGGTGAAAGCATCTCGCTAAAAACCCCAACTATCTGTATATTAATGATTGAGTCATGTAACATTACAAAGTACAATGCTTATCACAAGCAATCCAGTACCAGCTCCACCTGTTACACACAATACAGCTCAGATCTGAATCAATCACTGGCTCAAATCTCTTCGCTGCTTGCCTACCTCCGCTGCTCAATACCTGCACAAGAAGAACTGATGATAATCCCAAGGCAGCCACGTCTTTCCTTGGCTAAATCACGTGAGAACAAGCTACAATGTGGGCAAACTCATTGGCATACTCAATCCCCTGATTTGTGCAAGATCTGGTGCACAACTATAGTCACAACTGATAGCAATCTGATTCTCTAACACCTGTCCCTGCTGAACTGAACATGCACTGACATGCAACTGAGTTAACTGATGTATTCATTAGTGGTATTATGAGTTAATAACTTGTGAATTAATTAATAACTAATTCACCCAACTCATCTCTAGTCTATTCGCCAGTTAGACTAAATACAACCAGTTTAACAAAGCTAAACTGAAAACAACTCCATCAACTGCACCTCCAGTCCACTAAACTCAACTCACTTGAGTTCTAACTGAAGTCCTGCATGCAAATATTAGTCATCCCATAGGTAACCACGTATTTCCCTCTGGGATCTGCATGTACCACATCCGTAGCTCATCCTGAAGTGCTCCAAGAGAATAAGACAAAGTTTATAGTCTAAATATTATTATGAGCTAATAATATTTGACTGTTCTATATTTAGACTGAGCAGTCACTCTGCTGTGGTGTCACTTCGCTGTGGTCTAAAAATAGAAGTCCATCTATTTTTCCCAGCTTGATCAATTATCCATAAACAACAACTTGCAATCCATAGACATGATCCATATGTCTAAAAATAGACATAGTCTAAAAATAGACTTGCGCCAAAAATAGCCTGCGGGCCCACTTAGTGAAGGCGACTCTTTTCACTAAGATCCATCATCTTGTTTCATTCTCAACAAGCATTTCTTGTTGCACACTTTTCAACACTACTAGTGTCTCGCCAATGTTGTAGCGGCTACAATAACCCTCCAAAAATTTATCTATGCTTCCATTTTGGAGCCTTCCTTCTAAACCACAATAGCTCATCTTACACTGATCCAGGTAATTGTGTTTCGACTGAGCCTTATTCTTTTCATCTTGGCTTGTGTTTTCTCACTTATTACATTTTTTAATGCACAAGTCGATCTCCTGACTTGGTCCCTTGACAGTTTCGGGCTTGCCTCAAAGAAATGCACAATTCTTAAGGGAAACTGACCTTGTTGTTGGGAATTATGTGGTCCTGACTTCTAGTGACCTTAAGCTCAAAAAATGCATAGTATTGAATGGCAACCATCCTTGAGCTTGGAAATTGTACAAATATGAGAGGCAGCCCAGAGCCACTGAGCCCAGAAATTGCGCAGACCTCACTGTGCTCAGAAACTGCACAGTTAATGAGCCAGAGAGTTGCTCAGTCCTTCCCATAATTGTGCAATATTTTCGGGAAATCCATGGTAGTTTATCTTGGAAAAGCAAAAAGCATCCCTAAAAAATAGCGATCTATTTTTAGTAACCCAAAGGAGGCACTTGCATTATTTTTAGAAATTGTTGCCAAGTACACATCCTAAACCCTAACTTAACCAAATCTATTTAATTGACACTACTAGAGCTCATTTACACACTCGATCTCAGAGCTCTAACATTCCTGAGGAGATCAAGGAGCTTTCAGTGCGATCATTGTCACTTTTCTCGGTGAGTTTTTCTTTTCTCGTGTTTTGTTGTTTCTTCTATCGCTTTTTGTTGTTTAGCTTTTGAGAGTGTTGTTTCACTTGTTTCTTTGAATGAATGCTGTATTTTTAACTTTTTTTAGCTTGTATAAGTGTTGTTTCAAGTTTTAGATTGCCTATCCCAAGTGTCACATGAGTTTCTTTTTTTTTCACCAACGGTTGTTGTTGCGGTGACTGTCCTCACACGCTTAATTTTCCTTTAGTTTAAGCAATCACTGCACTTGTTTCACATGCATGCATAAACACTTAGTCATATTTGCACTCAACATCACACCGTCTTTCAAATCTGTTGTTTTTTCATACTCCCCTTGGGCAGATCTAGGTCCCCTTGCCTGTATCTTAATATGCATTGCTTGCACTACGCAATCTTGGGAGCTCAAGACCTCTACCTTGGCTTCTAGAATTATGTAGTACTTGACCTAGGCTGGCTCCAACTGCGCACTATGTAGTTCCAAGAACCAGCCTCCCAGCCTGGTCACTGAGACTGCACAATGTGCAGTCTCTCCCAACCTTCGCCTAGACTGAATTGCACATTGCGCAGTTCCAGTCATCAAGCTTCCTTACTGACTGTTGGGACTGCGCAGTGCGTAGTACCCACAGTCAACCAGTGACCTCTGTCAGTAAAAAATATGCAATCCTTCCCATCATGAGCCTGGCTTGTTGCTTAATCTTGTCTTGAAGTTGTTTCGCTTTTAGATGACATTTGATTTCCATGATTGTCCTCTCTGTCCCATAAGTACAACAGTTGTTGAGCACCTCTCTAGTATTTACATTTAACATGGTTTCCAAGAGAGTTGCATCAAAGGAAACCGCCGAGAGCCATACTGGGGAAGTAGTTGAGTAGATATCAATGGATCTACCAGTATATGTAGATACTCAGTTGTTCATTGAGAAGGAAATAACATTGACATGGCAACAGATTAAAGATACATTTTCAGAGGAATTCAAGGAAGACTTAGAGGACTGACATGTTTATCTTAGCATCTAGTGGTCAGGGTTATACAAGGTTGCATGCAGGTACCCCACCTTCCCATGTGTGGACATCATCAACTAGATTGTCTCACACATTGATGAATAGACTATGATTTGAGCAGTGTCAATAGAAGAGAGCTACCCACCTTCAGATGTATCACTTACCTGAGTCAGTGAAGCGCATGGACTCACTCTTCTATGCCACCCATAGTTATGAGAACACGAGATATATTTTCAAGCGTTGGGTGAAAGTCATCGAAGTTTAGACAGACACCTACCCATGTTTACAAGATGAAATCTCTCAGGAAGGCTTACCAATTCTTGATCATGTTTTCCTATTGTATATATGGTCAAGAGAATACAAAAACCTTTCCTGAAGGGTGGATGGTCTTACTGGACTAGTTGGTGAATGAAGGGAGGCCATTCAATTGGTCAGGTTTGTTTTTTGATCAGTTGAAGACCCATGTGGATAAGGCTCAAAATCCACCCAAGAATGAGCAAGCAAGTTTTTACATGTTTGCATACTTAATGGATGCAATTTGTGCCTAGCAACAGTTCCCTGGCATGAGCTGGACATGGAAACCAAAAGAGACTGTTGTCAACATCTATTTCAAGTTTCTTTCCAACTGCAACTACCGAGGAGTGATGGCAAGGCTAACTAACCATTTTATCATCCTGTTGTACGATCTTTTCTTTGAGCAGGATTCGCCTTTCATATATCGAGAAGAAATGGAGGAAATAGTAAACATTGTAGATTGGTATGCCTCACCAAGTGGCACCTTCGTTAGAATGTTCGGAAGAGAGAAGCCTATGCATGTTCTACCAAGGTATGCCACTGACAAGTTGATCATGCAAAAAGTTTCATACCACCTTGCTACAGGGTTGTCAGTAGGACTGCATAGGAAGAAGAAATTGTCATGGAACGCTCTTGCTTTGCAGATTGATTTATACGAGATTAAGAGCTTGAAAGATGTTGGTGTCGAGGCTAAGGACATAGTGAAATTTTAATTCAGCACTAGGGACTTTAATCCATATGATCCCCACATATTTGCAAGGACCATTGTGCGAGAGTTTACTTTTCGTGGATCCATGGGGCATGTCATTGGCCAAAGGATGACCCTTTGAGGTATTGTTATAATGCCTCCAAAATCCATGAGTCTATTAGTATAGCAAGAACTTGGAAGGATGTTCTGCAGAAAACAACAACTTCGAAAGCAACAAAAACAACAATAGAAGGCATCAATCCAATGCAGGACAAGGGAAAGAGGAAGGTTGTTGAGAATCTAGAGGGAGAGCAAAGCTCCAAGATGAAGACACATCTTATCTTGGAGAAGGCATCTTTGGAAGCGAAAGTAAAGAGGGAGCAGCAGATGAAGAGAGCAGAGTGAAGGAAGAGAGAAAAACAAATAATGCAGAAGATGGAAAAGAAGATGAAGGAGAAAAAAGAGTTGAGGGGGAGAGAAAGAGAAGAGAAGCAGAAGCAGGAAGAAGAACAAAGACAAGGCATGATGACATAGGAAACAACACTAATACAGGTTGATGAGATGGAACATCTAGTAGCTGAGGAAGAGGGTGAACCGATGTAGGATTGGGAGCTTGCTCAACAGATTGAGAAATTGATTGAAGTGACATACATGGAGTTGGAATAAGAGCCACAAAATGAAGACATTGACATGATGCCGAGAGCACCATAGGTCATCTCTTAGTCTCCACCACCTCCAAGATCAAAACCAGTCCCAAGCGAGCAAGGAGATGTTGTTCTTCTTGATGATGATCTGGTCATGGATGTGTACAATATTTCATTTAATGAGTTACAAAAGAAGATTGTACAGGCGTGGAGAAATCACTTTCTAGATGATCACACATCACCCGCATTCATCAAGGAAAGGGTGATAGTGTTAGACACTATAAATCATCCAAGTACCATTTCCCAAGACAATTTGGCCTATGCAAGAGAAACAAGCTCAAATGTTTAATACCTAACGACCAAGAATGAACGACTGGAAATGACCCTGCAAGCTGATAGGCAAGAGGCAGAACAACTCCAAGCATCAGAGCAAAATGTAGTTTCCGCATTGGGGGAGATGAGGACAACGATACTTGCTGAAGTATCAACACTTGGTGATACCATGCAGAATCTCTATGACGGATTTTCCACCATGCATAAAGCAGTTGTCCGTGTGCATGGCCTACAATAATGGAGAAAAGAGTTTTTTCAAACTCTCAAAAACATACATTCTGTTATCGCCCATGTACAAGACTGGATAATCTGGTACAAAGGGGCCCTGCTTGACTTAGCAAAGAAGATGAATCCATAGGAAGAGCTGGAGAAAGAAAAGGTCTAAATGTTGATCTAGAACTATGAGCAACTTGCCCCATTAATCAACATCATACAAGCCTCATATATGTAGTTTTACAATAGTTTGGAGGTCATGGTGAGAAAGAACAGTATCCCATCAATCAGTTTCCTCACCGATGCTAAACCCAAGAACCAAGTCTGGCTAAAGATTGATGAGTACGTGGAGCAGCTAAGACAAGAGGCCACCAGGGAAGACATGGAGCTGAATGCACACAACATGCAGAAGTACATAATTGGTCTTATCAAGGCCAACACCATGCTACTCATGCTTCAAAATGAGTTGGATACAGGTTCCAAGACCATATACCTGGATGCCATGGAGATAAGAGTCTGCTTCCAGAAAGACACCATCAAACAGTTTGGGGACACCATCACATAGTACTAATCTTGGCACCGATATGTGACCAAGAAGCATCAAGTGGATGTTGTTGTGTTGAACTTTCCCCAAAATCCATAATCATAGTGTTGTGTCTTGTTAGGTTGTCTCTAGCTTATTTTGTCTTATATGGGTACACGTGGAAAATGTAATATTATTTGTAAATATGTTGTAGGTGAAATTCCAAGTGTCATTAGTGGAATGTGAAAAGTCATCATGTTATGTAATGAGTTACTTGTAACGAAGTTGAAGAGTTATGAGGGAAGTCAAAGAGTCGCAAAGGGGAATGTAAAGGGTCACCCCACCCTTTGTTTTAAATAGAACCTCATAAATCATAGAACATGTTTTTGGGAGCCAAGCTTTTGTCTAGGCTTAGGCTTAGAGAAGGCTTGGGAGTACTATGAAGAGCCCTGGCTTCTCCATAGCATAGAGCGAGTATACTTATTTTGAGGAGTGGGTGTTCTTGACTGTAATGCTCCATTATTGGGGCTAGTGGTCGTCAATGGTGTATGTATGGATGGAACTTTCACTTATAATAATAATGTCAAAGCCAACACACTTTCATGCATATGTTGTTAATGTAGTTGGACTATTCTGGTTGTGTTGGCAATGTATGTTATTTAATTTACTCATATGCTTATGAACTACTTTGTAAGCATTTGTACGGATCATGTTGAATGTGTGTTGTTGGATTAAATCATCACTTTAATTTGTGGACTATTATGCATTTTAGCTTGTGATGTCATTATGCTCGTGTGTTCCTTTCAAGTTGCATACTATTACAAGATTCTAAGGTGTGCACTTCCTTTTCCTCTGTGTGTGTTAGAACCTTCATGCATCACACTTGACTCTCCGTAGGGTCACACACTTGCTCTCACCCAAAGTTATGATACTTTCCTCTGCGTGCTGCCGCAGTCAAGGCATTACACTACCACCCACTATTGGGAATCCTACTCCAAACAGTGTGAGCCCTACTTGGGACTTCATATCGGGGATATCCCTTGAATGTTGGCCAGTCTAACACCATCAACACCTTCCCAATGGGGTGATCCATATTCATGGCATTATCCTCCTCATTATAGCATTCTTCCATTTCATCCATATCAACACCAACCTCATCATTGGGGTGATCCATATTTCCCTCAATATCCTCCATACCAAACTCAATGTTATCCATCCCATCCACCTCCACCACAACCACTTCCTCAATCACAACTGTTTAAAAGACCCACTCCCACTCAACTACCTGCACGACCATTTCCAAACCCAAGCAATAAAGTAACTCATCCCACTTACAATGTTGAGATACAAAATCTCCAAAAAAATCCTCTTGAGCCAAATGACATTCATCTTAGATCGAAAAGAGTATTGCAAAGAATAAATTATCTTGATCTTGTTGAAGAAAAACATCCAAAAGAATAAGATTTAGAGGAGGCTAAAGAATCACAAACCACATTTGATGGAGAGCAGCCATTAGAGCCTAAGATTAAATCATTTCTATAATTCTTATCATCAGATCATTTATGTGTTCAAATGACTATTGGGAAAATAGTAGAATATTTGAATGGCACAAAAAAAAAGAAATGAAGAATGATCTAAATGAGCAAGCGAACCAAGGGCATCACAACTATATTTAACTTTGGAACCTAACAATCACTAAACAGGACCACCATTCTCTTCAACAATGTTTGGCATCATCAAAGTCAAAGCAGCTGGTCTCTCATATTCACTTACATTCCAAAGCATATGTTTCAAGCCTACACATGATTTCATTTGTCATTTGGTTATGTACATGGCTCCATTGGAAGTATTCCTATACTTGAAAGATATTTTCTTTCATTCAAGTAGAGTAGGATAGAAGAATAAAAAAGGAGCAAAAGGAACAAAAAATAAAATATCTCAGGTGAATGCCTCCTTTGAGGCGCTTAGGGAGACCTATGAGTTGAAAACCTCCATGATACAGCCAATGGGGTGGAAAAAATAGAGAAACAAAAGAGAAAAAAGAAGATTCTAGGTGAAAACCCCTTTGAGGAGCCTAGGGAGGCCTACTAGTTGAAAACCTCATTGAGACAACTAGTAGGCCTAAAAAAATGGAAAAATGAAAAGAAAAAAATTCTTTTCTCCATATCTCTCTCTCTGGTGAATGCATGTGCTATCCAACCTTTGCAAGCAATAAAATCAAGTTAGCACCAAAAGAAAAAGTTGATAAAAAACATAGTCAAAGAAAGTCAAAATTGGGCTTCCTCCTCCTATTCCCACATGCTCCAACAGGACCAAGGTCATGTCAATCCATCACCCTCATCCATTTCCAACATCCACCCATCATTCCTAAGCCTTTCCCATTCATTTTCCTCGCCTATGATCCTTTTTCCATCTCTTCTACCACAAAAAAACATATGATCCTTGTCAATAGATTACTCATGAATTATCAGTATTTTCAAAGGCATAACCTGAAGGAAATTGTGATCTTATCAGGGACTATGTGACTTCTACAGGAAGACACACAGCCATATAGGAGTATGCACATCCTCTACCATACCATAGCTAGAGTACCAGATCTAGAAGTCAGCCACTATGGAGAATTTGGAGATGATAACTCTAATCCTCAAGAAACTATAAAGACCTTTTATTAGCTACTGCAATATTCTTGATCACTTAGCAAATAGAAACATCTGATCCAAAGAGAATCTGCGTTAATGACATACTTGCATCATCAAGCATCATGTTTGGCCAATTTAATGTCTTTAAATTGTCAATCATAAATTATCAACCAGGGTAGGTATACTGATGAAGTACATGTGCACTATATGTGCTAGCAGTTATTTCTTATGTCGTTATGTTCTTGTTAGGGTCTAAACTTAACTTTAGTATGGAGATGGTGTAATTAATTATATTAATGTCTCAATACCTAAAGTTATCAACTAACTTCTTAGGAGTTATTCTCTATTGAATCAGTTTATGGATGATATGAGAGTGATTCTAGATTTTACTTGTGTTAGACTGTTTTGGATTTTTGTCTTGAATTTGTATGTTGCAGCTCTAATTTACTAAGTGCAAGAGAAATCTATTCTATCAAACTATAAAGGAATACTATCTGAATTCAATTGCTAAGGAGAAGGCTCTCACTCTTTTACTTATTCAATTTCATCCAAACAAGATATTTTGAACAACTACGCTATGAAGTAAACACAGTTGGACTAGACTAGATAAAAAGCAAATGAAATAACCATACTGTACCAGATAAAAAGCAAATCAAATAGCAAAGTTAAACTAGGTATAAAGAAAAGGGAAGTGGGTGAAGGGTGGTAGAAAAAAGTGATTGTGAAGGATCGAAAGGACGGACTCGCAGCTACTTCGATGGTTTCTATCTGGGCGAGTTCAGCGTTGGTTCGAAGCGCAACAATGCCATCATGGAACAAAAAAGAGATGGGCCGAGAGGAAATGGCAGTGACAGAGACTACAGTGCCGCAGAGGATAGAAGGGACATAACATCACCAGATGGATCGAGCAAAGGAAAACAGAGGCACATCTCTGAGTGGGTTTTGGATCAGTGGGCCACATCAATGCAAGATGAAGCAATCGAAAATCAAAAGAGTAGCAGATCTGAGCTGGATCTGGAACAACTAAAGAAAACAGAGACAGATCTAGGGTGCATCTTGACGGAATGGAGTTTCTTTCTACTAGATCTGAGGTATCTGGTCATTGGATTTCCAGAACGAGGGTTCCGAACAATGGCGATCATGGCAATCAGATCCAGCCCACATTGGTTGCAGGAAGTCTATATTTGTCTGCACCGCTTTAACACTGGCTAGACCTGAGCAAATTGGAGGGCGGCGCCTGGACCCTGCTTTCGCTAGCGCAGATATTGAACGATCTCTATAAGGACCTGGATTGATCCCTCTCACCACGAAAGGGCACTTCAATCACAAATCTGCCAAAGATCCAACAAATCTGGCACACAACTGTCCAAACAACTTGTACCAAAACCAGATCGGGAGGCACATTCACCAACAGCCTCCTTTTGGCCATGGATCGCAGCATCAACACAAATTTGGGGGCATGCAACTGCCAAGATACCCCTTTGGCTTGAGCTACATGTCAAATGTATAGAAGAATAATAGAATGGCAAACAGAATGGAGGTAAAATGTTAGGGTCCCACCCTAACCCCCTTATTTATGTAATAGGATCGAGTCATAGTTGTAGTTAAGTAAAGAGTCAATTTAGCCCATAATAATAATTGTAAGTGGTTAACCCGCATTTAATGAAGGGACCACAGTTAGTTGCAAATGGGCCATGGTATTAGATAGATGGTATTAATAAGAAGCATGGTATTTCCCCATGGTATTGCATGTATGAATCCTATATAAAGGATAGAGACTCCCCTCGACGAGCATCATGTCTTTTTTTGTAATTGAGCTCCGCTCTATTGGAGGTTGCCCCCTCGAAGAGGCAAGTGAACGTTGCTTTCTGAATAATAAAATACTTGTTGTTATCTCTCATTGTTCTATGTTCTGCGTATATTTCTTCGCATATTTGGTATTCTGGTATCATCTTGCAGGTTAAGAGCATAACAAGTGGTATCAGAGTGCTTTCCAGGGCCGATGAGATTTCCATTTTTCAGCAATTTTTATTTTTATTTTTTTGGCTAAAGACATGTTCCGGCGTCTTTAAACCACGGGATCTGTCATTGAGCGCATAAAATTGTGGATTTGGGGAGGCATGCACGCAGGAACTACAAGAGGTGGTCACGTTTGTTGGACTCCCTTGTAACCCCTGTGGGTACCCCTTCGAGTAGTAGCGCATTAGATAGAACCGCGCACGGACTGTCTTCCAAGTCCCCTCTGGGTATATCGGAAGCCCCCTAACTCCCTTGAAACCAAGCCATAGATAACCCGTCGGCTGTCTTGCTGCTACAGTACACCGAGAACAACACTCGGAGAGATTACTTGCCTGTACGATAGGGTAGTTGGGTTGTATGACTAAGGGTACGGTTGATCCTCCTTGTTTAGTGCCCTGAAAAATTGGGTCGAGTACTACTGTCATATCCTTATGTATATTGAGATCTGTAGCACCTGACACTCCTGGAGATCATAGTTCCCTTCTCTATCTCCGGATCACACATAATCTCTGCCAGATCAGATCTTGTAAGTGGGGTTTTGTCGCAACAGCAGCAATCAGTTCCGCCATTCAGATCTATCAGAATAGCCATTTGGATCTATTAGATCCATCAGATCTGCAGCAATAATTAGTTTTTTCGTTCAGATCTATCAGATCAGCCATTCGGATTGCTCAGATCCATTCAGATCTGAGTAGTTGTGTGGGTTCCTATAACTGGGCGTGATTTTCGCAGGACTTTTGGCAGCATTGGCATTTTTGGGATTCGGCTACTGTAGTATTCCTAAGCAAGGAGTATAACTCCATTGGTGACTTAGCCCATAAGAATTAGGACGATGAGCTGAGCAAGGTGGTACCATTCAATTGTTAGTGCCAAAAAATTCGAGTTGTCCCAAATTTCAAGTAAATTGGCTCGGTGCATGGTACAAACTAGAGCTCAAGCTATGGTGAATGAGAGGATGGATAGCCTTGAATCGTCCTTGAAAGAGATCGTATCGCAACTGAAGGATTTAACTGCCACACTATCTAAGTGCAAGGTGGAGGCACGCGAGGAGGCATATATTGGCAATGAAAATAGTGAGGGTGGGTCTAGCCAGTCTCTTCACCTCTTTGGCACCCACCAACAATCCCATCCACGACCACCCAAGCTGGACATGTATAAATTTGATGGCTCTCACCCATCTGCATGGATAGCACAGATGGAGCAATATTTCACACTGAATTACATCCTGGATAATGCGACTCAACTTAGTGTGGGTATCATGTACTTGGACAATGAAAGATGGCAATGGTGGCAATGGCATCAATGTTGTTATGGAAGGCCCTTGACGTGGGAGACATTCAAAAAATCTCTTATGGATCGCTTTGACCATGAATCTGACTTTTTGGGCCGTCTCACTAAGCTCAGACAGATAGGAATAGTGAATGAATATATTGCAGCCTTTGAAGCCTTAACTTTCTGCATTAGAGGTCTACATGATGAGTTCTACACGGAGTGTTTTGTCAGTGGTCTCAAAGAAGCCATACAAGCCCACGTTTGACTGCACCACCCTAGCTCATGGCTGAATGCTTGCAGGATAGCTCGTGAAGTCGAACGTGCATTGGCGGCCTAGTCCAATCACCCAAATTTCATCGCCAAGGGTCGCCCCCCATAGGCTCAAAGAACTACCCAGGCACTGAAGGTTCAAAAGGTGTCACCAACAGAAATGGCGGAAAGAAGAAAACAAGGATTATGTTACTACTGTGATGAGAAATACTCCCCCGGGCATAAATGCAAGGAGCCCAAATTTTTTCAAATTGATGCTACTGATCACAGTGCATCAGAGGAAGCCCCACCACTTGAGCAACCAAAGGAGGAAGAAGAGGACAACTAGCAGGACAATGTACCTGAAGAACCAATTATCTCGCTGCATGCTTTGGCAGGGATTTCTTCGCCTCAAACTCTCAAAATCAGAGGTTTTATTAAGCATCGACCAGTAGTAGTCTTGATTGATAGTGGAAGTACACATAATTTTATCTATCAAAGAGTCGTGGAAGCAATGCATTGTTTTGTCCGAGCAGTTTCTAACTTCCAATTCCAAATTGTTGATGGGGGAATAATGAAATGTGAAGGCCACTGTGAAAATGTCAAACTTCAAATGGGGGATTATCGATTAAATACCCACATGTTTGCCATACACATGGAAGGGTGCAACATTGTCCTCGGTGTTGAATGGCTTCGCACACTTGGCCCAATCACAATGGATTTCCCAGAGTTATATATGAGCTTTAAGCAAAACAACCACACACATACCCTTCGCGGACTCTAGGCGGGAGCTCCCTCTATCATTAGCTCACATCAGATGGAAAAATTGTTAAAAAAGGGCCACCATGGAGTTATATCTCAATTTAATGCCATCCAGGCCTGCGAACCCAATCCTGTTCATATTCATCCTAAGATGCAACAGATCTTAAACAACCATTTTCCAGTCTTTGACAAGCCTCATGAGCTTCCACCCTCGAGAGGGGAACATGATCATAGCATTACTTTGGTCCCAGGAGCCCAACCACCAAATGTGCGCCCATATAGATATCTGTTTTCCCAACATAATGAAATAGAAAAAATAATCAAGGAACTCTTGGAAGCAGGCGTCATTCATCCTAGCATTAGTCCTTATTCATTGTCGGTGGTCATGGTGCTCAAGAAGGATGGGGAATGGCATATGTGTCCAAACTTCAGGGCCCTTAATAAGTTGACAGTCAAAGATAAATTTCCCATCCTAGTTGTTGATGATTTGTTGGATGAACTAAATGGGGCTCAATTCTTTACTAAGCTTGACCTTTGCTCAGGCTACCACAAAATTCGCATGAAAGAAGTAGACATTCCAAAGACTACTTTCCGAACTCATTAAGGCCATTATGAGTTCCTGGTCATGCCATTCGGTCTTTGTAATGCCCCATCCACTTTTTAGAGCCTTATGAACCACCTGCACAAACCATATCTCAGAAAATTTGTCCTTGTTTTCTTTGATGACATCCTCATCTACAATCGCACCTGGGCCGCACATCTTCAGCATGTAGATCTACTCTTGCAACTGCTCCGCAAGCATAAATTATTTGTCAAGACGTCCAAGTTTTTTTTGGCATGGAAGAAGTTGAGTATTAGGGCCACATTGTGGGGCGTGAAGGTTTCAGGGTGGACCCCAAAAAGATCCAGGCAATGCAGGATTGGCCTCAACCTAAGACATTGAAGAGCTTGAGAGGATTTTTGGGTCTCACGGGCTATTAACACAAATTTGTCCGCAATTATGGTCGCATTGCTAGGCCCGTCACTCAATCCTCAAGAAAAATTCATTCCTCTGGAATGATGAAGCACAATAGGCCTTTATAGCTCTCAAACATGCCATGTGATCCACTCCAATCTTAGCACTACCCAACTTCACCAAATCTTTTGTGATTGAATGTGATGCTTCAGGTACAGGTATTGGGGCGGTCTTAATGCAAGAAGGTCGACCTTTGGCCTTCACGAGCCAACAACTAAGTGGGAAGAATATGGAACAATATACCTATGAGAAGGAGATGATGGCCATCTTACATGCAGTAGATACCTGGCGACCATACTTATTGGGGCGACGTTTCCAAATTCGCACAGACCATCAAAGCCTTAAATATTTTTTGGAGCAATGCCTATCCTCACCACAACAAAATAAATGGCTTGCCAAAATGTTGGGATATGATTATGAGATAATTTACAAGAAAGGGCGCAAAAAATATTGTAGCAGATGCGTTATCCCGCTAATTTGAGGAGGAAAGCACCCTGCTCGCAATTTTGCTTCCCATTCCAGAATGGATTGAAGAGGCTCACAAGGAATGCTTTTCACATCCCTGGCTCTCTCAACTCATTAATCAATTGCAGGTGGATCCAAATTCCACAGGATTCTTCGCTACAAGGACAGAGTCGTAATATCACCAACATCCACCCTCAAAAGCCGCATTTTGGTGGAGTTGCACTCATCTCCCACTACAGGACATTCAGGCTTTCAGAAGATGTATGCTCACACTTGACGATATTTTTTTTGGATAGGCATGAAAAAGGACATTCTTACTTTTGTAGCTAAATGCGACGTCTGTTAGCGCCACAAAGGAGAAACAGTCAAATCCCCAGGCACATTACAGCCATTTCCCATCCCGGCCTCGATCTGGACAGAGGTTTCTATTGATTTCATTACGTGTCTTCCAAAGTCAGGAAACAAGTCAGTCATCATGGTGGTTGTGGAAAGACTTTCTAAGTATTCTCATTTTTTCACCCTACCCCACCCTTTTACACCGAATTTGGTCGCTCAATCTTTCATGGATCAGATCTTCAAATTGCATGGCATGGCCACTTCCATTATGTCTGATCGTGACTCGATCTTCACCAGTAACTTTTGGCAGGAACTCTTCCGGCTACAAGGTACCCAACTACAACTCAGTACTTCCTATCATCCACAAACTGATGGTCAAACTGAAGTAGTCAACAAATGTCTAGAAATATACCTTAGGTGTTTCACTTCAGAAAAGAAAAATCTCTAGGTGCAGTGGTTACCTCTAGCTGAATGGTGGTATAACACCAACTATCATGCCACCACCAAAATGACTCCATATGAAATAGTTTATGGTCAACTCCCTCCTTCCCCTACTTATATCAAGGGATGCTCGAAGGTACAAGTAGTGGATCAACTCCTACAGAACCGCACAACCATGCTGGCTCATCTTAGAGAGAATCTTCATCAAGCTCAAAACCGCATGAAGCAACAGGTAGATCAGCATCGCTCAGAACGCCAATTTCAAGAAGGGGATCAGGTATTTTTGAGGCTGCAACCATGTAAGCAAACATCACTCAAAGACAAGGGTTGTCAGAAACTATCTCCAAAATTCTACGGACCGTATCAAGTACTTCAGCGCATTGGAGAAGTTGCCTACAAGCTAGCTTTGCCAACCACTGCAAAAATCCATCTAGTTTTCCATGTCTCATGCCTCAAGAAAGTGATTGGGAACAATTGCAGAATTCAAACCAATCTACCTGAACTGGATGAAGAAGGGTCAATCTGGCTCCAACCAGAGCAGGGTCTTGATACACGAGAAAGGCACCTGTGTGGTCGCATGATCAAGTAAGTCCTCGTCAAGTGGAAAGACACCTCTCTAGAAGATGCAACCTGGGAACCAACCACTATTCTTCAGTAGTTTCTGCAGCTTCAGCCTTGAGGACAAGGCTATTCTTATGGGGGAGGGCATGTTAGGGTCCCACCCTAACCCCCTTATTTATGTAATAGGATCGAGTCATAGTTATAGTTAAGTAAAGAGTCAATAAAGCCCATATTAATAATTGTAGGTGGTTAAACCGCATTTAATGAAGGGAGCACAGTTAGTTGCAAATGGGCCATGGTATTAGATAGATGGTATTAATAAGAACCATGGTATTGCCCCATGGTATTGCATGTATGAATCCTATATAAAGGATAGAGACTCCCCTCGAGGAGCATCGTGTCTTATTTTGTAATCAAGCTCTGCTTATTGGAGGTTGCCCCCTCGAAGAGTTAAGTGAACATTGCTTTTTGAATAATAAAATACTTGTTGTTACCTCTCATTGTTCTATGTTTTGGGTATATTTCTTCGCATATTTGGTATTCTGGTATTGTCTTGCAGGTTAAGAGCATAACATAAAAACCTCAGATCTGCCACTGACCAAATGGATTTGATGCTAAACAAACAAATCAATACACACCAAACCCAGATCTGGATGCCTGATAACAAAAAGTCTCCTCCCAGCCTTGGATCACAACCTCAGATCATATATTGGAGCTGGCAACAAAGAGACGTGATGATTGTGCTAGATCAGGAAAAAATCCCAACATTGGACCCTGAAGCTTCTGCTTCTGATATGCTCGAAGGAAGAAAAAGTACTCTCCTTATTAGATCCATGGCAGGGAACACAATATGCATCAAGATAGGGAAATGGGAGGTGACAAAAACACTCAAACAGAGGATACAAGAAAGGACTGGAATCCCACCCTGCAAACAACTACTGCTCTACATAGGGAAAGTACTACAGGAGGAGCACAATTTAAAAGAATGAGATATAGACAATGACTCAACAATCTGTCTTAGCACAAGACTCTGTGAAGGCTGTTCCGGCACAAGCTCAAAAGGACATGCTTCCTTCAAAGATGCAATAAAAGGGAAGATGGAATCTCAAGCGAAAACAAAACAACAAACTACAACCCCTAGGGCCTACATTGTTGAGCAGACAACACAAAACCCTGCATTAACAATCGCCATACCTGAGGTAAATGAAATACATGCTGATTATTTAACTAAAGCAGTGATATGTAGGTTTAATGGTTTTTGGCCCAAATTGGAATCCCTTCATCAATGGATTTACTCTATATGGACAAAAAACTGTGATCTCCATTTCTGTTTAAAATGATTTTTTATTGTCAAATTCGACACAATAAAGTAAAAGGAATTTGCATTGAACGAGGGACGATGGTTCTGGGGTAATGTTGGCCTTTTTATGACATCTTGGTTCTCGGATTTTGACCCAAACACCATGGTGGTTTCCAAAATGCCAGTATGGGTAAAATTATATAACTTACCTCTACACTTTTGGCACTTCAAAGTATTAGAAGGCATCAGCAACGCCTTGGGGAAATTCTTAAAAGCAGACAATGAGTGCCTATCCAAGGATATCTATACATTTTTTCCAGGATTTGTGTGGAGGTTGATCTCAGTCAAGGTTTACCAGATCACATTCTCTTACTCCACAATGAAAAGCAATGGGCACATTCACTTGATTACGAAAACACTGCCTTCCGATGTCGTATATGCCATCAAATTGGTCATCTTTAGAGTGTGTGCCCACAAAACAAAAAAGATAGGAAAAGAAGACAGCCACCAAAGCCGAAAGGATGCCAGTTTTCAGCCAAATGGGCAGATGACATAGAAGAAGTAAAGAACACAGAAACCACCAATATATTTCAAGAAACAGAATATGGAGGAAATAATCCAGAACTCAGCAAAGAAAGCTTTCCACACAATTTATAGAATGATGAAAATCAGATTGAATACGCAATAGATCCAAAGACAACCAACCCACAACAGCAATATGAGAAACACACCCCAGGGCAAGAAATTGGAGGCAGCAAGCAAGCATACTCTACAACAAGCTCAAATTCTAAAAAAGAAATCTTGGCTGCCACAAACGAAGCACAAATGACTATTGTAACATCCACGCCCAACAATGAAGGTTGGCGGAAAGTGGAAAAAAAGAAAGGTAGGAAAGCATAGATAGACAATCAATTATTTTTAGATCATGTTAATAGCGGGAAGTTTTGATACAACATGTGCTATTACAACATCTACAACATGTAATTTTACTCAATATGAATAAAATTACGATTTTTCCTGTGGAAAAAAAATAAAAAAATCAAAGGGAAGTGCTCATGCATATAACGATTCACTGGCGAACTCATCATACTGCATTTCTTCACACAAAAACATAGTATTCAAGTAATGAAAGAAATCTAGTTGCAATTGGTTAAAGACCTGTTACTGGTCGTAGGGGACCTCCATGAATCATTCCACAATCTCCAATCAACACAACGCATACAAACATAAAACCAAGTCTATTACTTGCAAAACGAAACTTAACAAACCGTTTTAAAAAATTACATCATCTGACACGCACCCAAAACACAGTGCAACCATAGTTTTTATAATATGTCTTTGGCATAAAAGTATGAGCATTTTAAGCCTAAATATCTTTATTTCAATTAAACTATATCGGTAAACATTCGATTCACTATTCTGAAAGGAAATCGATAAGGTTTCGTTGAAACTCGGATTCTGTCCTGGCGACAATCTTATGGTTGACTTTGGGGTTTGATCGTGATATCCTGTGATCATCTTGATGAACTGGTTTGAGGGAATAAGAATGAATCCACTAGGGTACCATTCCTTATCCATCTGTATCTTTCTTCGCTGAGCTGGAGCTTCTGAACCTTGCAAACAATGGAGGCAGCTACAGAAATCTGGATCAGCTGCAGAAACAGACCAATTTCGTAGCCAAATACATTCTTTAACAAAAGAATAGGGTATATAGACAAACATGAAGGAGAAGACATGTTATTGCTTACCTTTAACAAAACCTTGTGTCTATTGCATTATTTAGGTGATAAGTATAGGAAAATAGAGGAAATATAGGCAAAAAGGGGTGTCAAGGTAAGACAATATTTGGACTCTACACATCAATTAGCAAGAGAACATAAAAAATACATATGTTTCTCAAGAAATTGCAGAAGACATGCACAACAACCTTACCTCTGTTTAGAAATGACATATGATCAGCTACAACACTCACATCAATAACATCTCATGAGTAGAGCAACAAAATCAACAAGAAAACCTAATAGATTATCAATGCAGCTTCAGGATCATCAAAGGCATCCTCCACAACTACAAAAACATCCTGCACTAAAAAAAACTTATGCTAAGGCATAGGTATGCAACTCTATAACCTCACCCTTCGAACCTATTCTACCTTGAGAAAACATTAAAAGTGTAAGAAGGAAAAGTCTTTTATAGCCAAACTTAATAACAAGAAGCCCCAGTGTTATCTAGCAAGTCACTTAACTTTTCTCCGAAAGACAACCACACGTGGGAGATAAATGAGACAAAAGTGAAAAAAGACTTTAAAAAGTGGGATGTTATCATGGAGGTCAAAAAGTAGTTGGGGGCTAACTCAGTTAACTCAAAGCACTCTCAGGTTATTTTGCATGCAATGAACAAAAAAAAACAATAATAAAAATAAAAGGTGGACCCATCACCTCTTGGCGTGCAAATATTATTTCCTATATGATTCGGGTTTTGTACTACAGGATCAGAACAAGGTGCTCCAAGACCAAAACATAACTGCTACAAGACCAAAACAAAACTGCTATAGGAAGAACATAGTTGCTACAGGAAGCTATTAGAGTGCTACAACGAGACAAATTTTGTGTAGAACAACCACTAGAGCCTTGGGAAGCAATGTATTCAAACGAAATGGAAAGGGTGCAAACATAAATGCTACAGGTCAAAAAAAATAATTGCTAAGGATAAAGAAAAAGTGTTACAGAAAGGGACAACAACAACTCAAGAGGAGGGAGAAGGTCCATAATGACTCCAAGAGCCCACTCCACAGTCTGGTATTGGATCCTATTACAAATTTATTACAAAAAGAGGTAGAACTCATGAGTGGATGAAAATTGCAAAATCCAAGAAAGTAGAGGATGTGGGCCTCATGGAGGAAAAAATGCAAGAAATGAGCAAGGAATTGAATGATATAAGGCTAAGGGAGTCTATCATGAAAGAGAAACTACAATTAGAAAACAACAGGCTAAGGGAGTAGCTACAGGAAAAAGTAGGTACAAGTTTCCACCATGGCAAGTTTGTCCATGGAAGCCATCCAATCAGGCAACCATAAAAATCATATTCCATTGAGCTAAGGAAGGGAATTGCATGAAAATAAATTTGAGGCATAAAAGAAGAATAACAGGGCAAGAAGTTAGATAGGTTGCTCAGAGGATGAGCAACAATTCAATAGGGGGGAATGATGAGCCTCCAAAATAGACACAAATTAAGGCCCATCTAACCTTTCCTAGGCACATAAAGGCTATATTAAATCTCTCCTTCTACACTTGATAATGTTTTTATAACTTTAATATGTTCTTAGGAATGTCTAGAGATAATTGCATATTATGTGCCTAATATTATTTATTTTTGTAGAATTATTGTGAGAACATTGGGAAATTTATGAAGACTTTGAGGATGAACTAATTTAGGGAATTTCTCCCTGTTACAGGAGGATCGAGATTGGCTAATAAATTAACAAAATTTCATGAAATTATTGATAAATTCTGGAGCTCCACTGATTGAGAAAATCTAGGAATGTGTTCCCTATCATTTAATGCGAATTCTTAGTGTTGAGAACTATATCCAGTTTTTGAGGGTTTTTGGAGGGGAAAGTTTCCTCCCTTCAAGGAGAATGCTTCCTCATCACTTTATATAAGTACCAATTCAAATTTTCCTCTAGAGGCATATAATTCTTAGTCTTCTTGTGGATAAAACTTGTTATTTAGCATTTCCACTTTCATTTCTAGTAGGGATGTACTTGGATTGATTCAAATAATGAAGGTTGGTGCCATTTTTAGCTTATGAAGCTTGGTTTCATTCATAGGGCTCTGAGAATCCTTGGGGTTGGCCATCCTAAGAGCCTCAAAGCCCTATTGTACAATTTCTTTATCTTCTTTGAATATCTTTTTCACTTGCATCTCTTATTTATGCATTTACTATTCATGCTTCTTTTGTTGTAGGTTATATTGGTTAAATAATTGAAGTGAGTTGCTTTTCAAGTTATTTATAGAGTCACAAGCATGATTCATCATTCGAACAACTTTGAAAAGTCATATTCATCATTGAGCTGCTTGGATTGGTTTACTAGTTCACAAATCTAGATTTTTTGCAAGTCTCTTGTAGTAAAATAGTAGTAATTTTCTGCTATTTTTTTAGAATGTGTTAATGATCTTCATTTGAGTTGATTCCACTTGAGTTGACTCATAAAAAAAATCCAAGTTAATTACAAAATTTACCCCATAGAATTTTCACTTGATTAGGTTAGGTATTTCGTAGGTTAACTAGCTCACTAGTTCTATAATTTCTGGTTTTTAAAGTAATAATTTCTGCTTTTTTAACACATGTTAATTGGGGTATTTTTGAGTGATTCCACTTGGAATAGAGTCCTAGGACATCCTACTTAATAATAATAAAAATTCCCATATCATTTTCATTTAATTTGCTTGGGCATTCAACAAGTTATCTAGAGGAGTAACAATCCTGTAACAATTTGTTTTGAGATCTCCCTTGCCCAAATTCACTCTAAATTCATGGTAGAAGTTGATTTATAGCCTATGAATGCTATGGGGCCACTTTGGTTGAGTTGAGGCTTGGTTAGATCTATGTTTATCTCTTACATTGCTTGAATCTTGAAGGTTGATTTCTACAATTAGTTTATATTTCCTTCCCACAATTTACTTCATGCAAAGTGTGATTTCCTTCTTGCAAGAATAATCTAGGACTTTGCTTTCCTGCAAAATAGAATAGATTTCATTTCCAGCAAGATAGATTATATTTGTTTAAGTTTCCATTAAGCTTTACATTTTTGTAAATAGAATCAATGTCCTTTCTGCCATTTACTTTCTAACAAAAGTAGAATAGGTTTGCTTGTTGTTATTTACATTAGGATTGGTGGCTTACCTAGATCTTTGCTCAAATTAAATTTCTTCATTGTCTTCTTGTACTTGCATCAAAGGGAGTCAAACTATGAAGAGGAAGGTGTCTGTTGCACATACAATGTCTACCCTCCTAAGTTTGTATGAACCCCATGTTGATAATTTAAGTCGATAGACCCAAGAGTTGGAGCATCTTGTTGCAATACTGGGGCTCGTCACCAATACATGTTGAGTGTCAAAATGTCCTAGAAATATATTCACTTCTAAAATATAAGAGAAGAAAACATATAGACTAGTTCATTCTCAAATATCTTCAAGGCAAACATAATCATATATAACACAAAATAGAGAGGGTTCATACTTAACCTTATGTAATAGAAATTGCAATTAATAGTTAAATTGCATAACCATTTTTTTATGATCTTTACTAACATTTATTCACTTCAATATGCTCTCCAATTGTTTGTCTCGATGCGAGATTCCTTTGCACAAGTGCTGAATGATGATAAGCAAGTCCCCAAAGATTCTAATGTTGGACACTTTTGTGGTTTTGGCCAATATTAGACCTTGCAACAATCCATGCATTTCTGCGTAATTGTTTCTCATTTGTTCCAATCCCCATGAATACCTCTTAACATGATTTCCTTTGGGGATGTACAAGACCTCTCCCCATCATGCCACCCTTAAGAGTTCTGTAATATTAAAGGGAAGAAATTGCAACTTATTTGTAGAAGAAGGTAAATTGCTCCCTTTGAGTTTGGTAGGGAAAACTTACATAGATAGATGTTCCATGAAAAGCAACATAGTTGTTGTTGTTTCTTTTATTTAATTGTTGTAGCGATGCTATACACATTGTAAATTCATTTATAAGATAACAAATAAAAAAGAAAACATATTATATTATGTAACATTGTCTATATACACAATGTAAATTCATTTATAAGAATAACAAATAAAAAAAGAAAACATATTATATTATGTAACATTGTCTATATACACATTGTAAATTCATTTATAAGATAACCAAAAAAAAAAAAAAACATGTACAATGTCTATATACACGTATAAGTTTATTTGAGTTTTCTATTTTTATGTATGTATTAAAAAAAATTTATTATTACAAGTAAAAAAATAATAAACCTATTAAAAATTTAATTGATTTTAAATTTATCTTTATATCAATACTAATAAAATAAAAAAAAAAAATCTTCCCAAAAAATCAAAACCACTTTACTATAAATAAATTGATATTTTAATACAAAATATATTGATATTTCTTATACGAATATAAAGTATATATTAATTTATTTTAGATTATTTATATTCTATAATTTCATATATATTCATTAATTTCTTTTTGTTTTTAATGTTGGAACCATTTCATCAGTAAGAAGGATACTAACAAATTAATGGTTTGGATTTTGGCGTTGCATAGCTTAATTGGTTTGGTAAAATGTTTGGTAAAATCTCAATTTCCAGAGTGATACATTTTGGGAAACCAATTTAGGGCCGTTGGATTGCAGCATCCATTCAACGAAATTAGGGTTTGTAAAAGATTTATAGATTGAAAACCTCGCTCACCCGCCAATTCCAGCGATTCATCTCAACTACGGGCGTTTGGCTCGCTGTTGTAAATTATAAGGATGGTGAGACATATGATTCAAACTCTTAATCGACTTTTCAGTGAATGATTGCGATTTCTTACTGAATGTTTACTGCGAGGCTTTTGATTCAATTGCGTGGGTTTTGTTTTGCAGGTCCAGCGAGATGTCATCGTCAGATTAAGAACAAACCCTACCCGAAATCTCGATACTCTCGGGTCGTTCCAGATCCCAAAATCCGCATATACGATGTTGGTGCCAACAAAAGCGCAGCGGACGAGTTTCCTTTCTGCGTTCCCCCGGAAAATGTAACGAGCGAGGCGCTGGAAGCGGCCCGTATTGCTTGTAACAACTACATGGCCAAGTTTGCCGGAAAGGATGCGTTCCATCTGCGTGTTCGTGTGTATCCATTACATGTACCCGTATTGACAGGACGCTGCGTGTACGGTCAGATCTGGGCCGTCCACATGCCGCCACTTGTCGCAAATCGTACGGTCAGATCTGGGCCGTCCACATGCTGCCACTTGTCGCAAATCGTACGGTCAGATCTGGGCCGTCCACATACCGCCACTTGTCGCAAATCGTACGGACAGATCTGAGCCGTCCACATGCCGCCACTTGTCGGCTATCCTACGGCCAGATCTGGACCGTCCACAACCTGCCACGTGTCGGCTATCCTACAGCCAGATCTGGGCCGTCCACAACCTGCCACGTGTCGGCTATCGGACGGCCAGATCTGGGCCGTCAACAACCTGCCAAGTGTCGGCTATCGGACGGCCAAATCTGGGCCGTCCACAACCTGCCACGTGTCGGATATCGAACGGCCAGATCTGGGCCGTCCACAACCTGCCACGTGTCGGCTATCGAACAGCCAGATCTGGGCCGTCCACAACCTGCCACGTGTCGGCTATCGGACGGCCAGATCTGGGCCGTCAACAACCTGCCACGTGTCGGCTATCGAACGGCCAGATCTGGGCCGTCCACAACCTGCCACGTGTCGGATATCGGAGGGCCAGATCTGGGCCGTCCACAACCTGCCCCGTGTCGGCTATCGGATGGCCAGATCTAGGCTGTCCACAACCTGCCACGTGTCGGCTATCGGACGGCCAGATCTGGGCCGTCCACAACCTGCCACGTGTCGGTAAATCGGACGGCCAGATCTGGGCCGTCCACAACCTGCCACGTTTCGCAAATCGAACGGCCAGGTCTCGGCCGTCCACAACCTGCCACGTGTCTCAAATCGGACGGCCAGATCTAGGCCGTCCACAACCTGCCACGTGTCGCAAATCGGACGGCCAGATCTCGACCGTCCAAATGCCGGCACTTGTCGAAATCCTACGGTCAGATCTGGGCCGTCCACATGCCGCCACTTGTCGCAAATCCTGCAGTCAGATCTGGGCCGTCCACAACCTGCAACGTGTCGCAAATCCTGCGGTCAGATCTGGGCCGTCCACAACCTGCCACGTGTCGAAAATACTGCGGTCAGATCTGGGCCGTCCAAACCCTGCCACTTGTCGCAAATCCTGCGGTCAGATCTGGGCCGTCGACAACCTGCCACGTGTCGCAAATCCTACGGTCAGATCTGGGCCGTCCACAACCTGCCACGTGTCGAAAATCCTCCAGTCAGATCTGGGCCGTCCACAACCTGCCACGTGTCGAAAATCTTACGGTCAGATCTGGGCCGTCCACAACCTGCCACGTGTCGAAAATCTTACGTTCAGATCTGGGCCGTCCACAACCTGCCACGTGTCGAAAATCTTACGTTCAGATCTGGGCCGTCCACAACCTGCCACGTGTCGAAAATCTTACGTTCAGATCTGGGCCGTCCACAACCTGCCACGTGTCTAAAATCTTACGGTCAGATCTGGGCCGTCCACAACCTGCCACGTGTCGAAGATCCTCCGGTCAGATCTGGGCCGTCCACAACCTCCCACGTGTCGAAAATCTTACGGTCAGATCTGGGCCGTCCACAACCTGCCACGTGTCGAAAATCTTACGTTCAGATCTGGGCCGTCCACAACCTGCCACGTGTCTAAAATCTTACGGTCAGATCTGGGCCGTCCACAACCTGCCATGTGTCGGCTATCGGACGGCCAGATTTGGGCCGTCCACAACCTGCCACGTGTCGCAAATCCTACGGCCAAATCTGGCCCGTCCACAACCTGCCACGTGTCAAAAATCCTACGGCCAGATCTGGGCCGTCCACAACGTGCCACGTGTCGGCTCTCGGACGGCCAGATCTGGGCCGTCCACAACCTGCCACGTGTCGGCTATCTACGGCCAGATCTGGGCCGTCCACAACCTGCCACGTGTCAGCTATCGGACGGCCAGATTTCTGCCGTCCAGATCCTGCCACTTGTCTGCTATCCGACGGCCAGATCTCTGCCGTCCAGATCCTGCCACTTGTCTGCTATCCGACAGCCAGATCTCTGCCATCCAGATTGTGCCACGTGTCGGCTATCCGACGGTCAGATCTGGGCCGTCCACAGCCTGCCACGTTTCGGCCATCGAACGGCGAGATCCGGCCGCCCAACGTGCCACGTGTCGAATATCGTACGGCCAGATCTGGGCGGTCCACAACGTGCCACGTGTCGGCTATCGGACAATCAGATCTGGGCCGTCCACAACCTGCCACGTGTCAGCTATCGGACGGCCAGATTTCTGCCGTCCAGATCCTGCCACTTGTCTGCTATCCGACGGCCAGATCTCTGCCGTCCAGATCCTGCCACTTGTTTGCTATCCGACAGCCAGATCTCTGCCATCCAGATTGTGCCACGTGTCGGCTATCCGACGGTCAGATCTGGGCCGTCCACAGCCTGCCACGTTTCGGCCATCGAACGGCGAGATCCGGGCCGCCCAACGTGCCACGTGTCGAATATCGTACGGCCAGATCTGGGCGGTCCACAACGTGCCACGTGTCGGCTATCGGACAATCAGATCTGGGCCGTCCACAACGTGCCACGTGTCGGCTATCTACGGCCAGATCTGGGCCGTCCACAACGTGCCACGTGTCAGCTATCGGACGGCCAGATTTCTGCCGTCCAGATCCCGCCACTTGTCTGCTATCCGACGGCCAGATCTCTGCCGTCCAGATCCTGCACTTGTCTGCTATCCGACGGCCAGATCTCTGCCATCCAGATTGTGCCACGTGTTGACTATCCGACGGTCAGATCTGGGCCGTCCACAACCTGCCACGTGTCGAAAATCTTACGTTCAGATCTCTGCCATCCAGATTGTGCCACGTGTCGGCTATCCGACGGTGAGATCTGGGCGGTCCACAACCTGCCACGTGTCGAAAATCTTACGTTCAGATCTGGGCGGTCCACAACCTGCCACGTGTCGAAAATCTTACGTTCAGATCTGGGCCGTCCAAGACCTGCCACGTGTCGAACATCTTACGTTCAGATCTGGGCCGTCCACAACCTGCCACGTGTCGGCTATCGGACGGCCAGATCTGGGCCGTCCACAACCTGCCACGTGTCGGCTATCGGACGGCCAGATTTGGGCCGTCCACAACCTGCCACGTGTCGGCTATCGGACGGCCAGATCTGGACCGTCCACAACCTGCCACGTGTCGAAAATCCTACGGCCAGATCTGGGCCGTCCACAACCTGCCACGTGTCGGCCATTGGACGGCGAGATCCGGGCCGCCCACGACGTGCCACGTGTCGGATATCGTACGGCCGGATCTGGGCCGTCCACAACGTGCCACGTTTCGGCTATCGGACGGCCAGATCTGGGCCGTCCACAACGTGCCACGTGTCGGCTATCTACGGCCAGATCTGGGCCGTCCACAACCTGCCACGTGTCAGCTATCGGACGGCCAGATTTCTGCCGTCCAGATCCTGCCACTTGTCGGCTATCGGACGGCCAGATCTCTGCCGTCCAGATCCTGCCACGTGTCGGCTATCCGACGGTCAGATCCCTGCCGTCCGGATTGTGCCACGTGTCGTGTATCCGACGGTCAGATCTCTGCCGCCCAGATTGTGCCACATGTTGGCTCATCCGACGGTCAGATTTTTGCCGTCCAGATTGTGCCACATGTTCGCTCATCCGACGGTCAGATTTTTGCCATGAGCTCTCGCCACGTGTCATACGTTTGACGGTCAGATCTTGCCATCAATATCCCGCCACGTGTTTCTCATCTGACGGTCAGGTCTCGGCTGTCCTTATATATCCACGTGTTCATCAACTTACGGACAGATGGCAGTAGGATGATGACACGTGGCTAGACATAAGCAGTCCATATTGTACCACGTGTCTCTCGACTTGCGGCCAGATCTGGTCCTTTATAGCCCCGTCAAGTGTCAACCTTTGGACAGGTCGATCTAGTTCAAGAAGGGCGCGCCAAGTGTCACGCTCCGGTGGTTAGCCTTAGTATGGTTTTCACTCATTTCCGATATAAGTATTGATTTTTAATTTGTGTTTCGTTGAATGTGGTATATATTCAAAGCAGTTTTTCGTTTGAGAAAACCGGAGAGGATGTGTTTTTCGATAGCTGTTCAACTCTCTGTTTCGGACTCAACGGCAGCAGTAGGCTCAGCAACGCAATCACTAGACTCAGCAACTGCGTTGTCCATGTCTATCAAGTATCGATCCCACTTACTTCAAATTATTGGGATTGCAAATCCTGCAAATCTCGGGGCAGCGCTCGTCACGGAGGTACACGGTTCATCGCACCGAGGTCGAGGAAAAATTTCATGGCAGAAGAGATCGCAAAATTGTTCCTCTGCAAATATGCCCATATCCGGGGCTCAGGACTTTACCACAGGGCTGATCACAGCGAAATTTATCAGGATTTTTGTTGACATGAATGCCTGCAATCAAATTTCCTTGCACAATGCGTTCTCAACGTCAGTGGAGCAATGAAGAATTATGCGGTGCACACGGGCACTTTGCACGGAGGAAAATCTGTAGAGAAATTGCATGCCTTCATACATTGATGACGCTAGTGGAGCAATGAAGAATTATGCGGTGTGGAATTTTATATGAACAAGGTTTGGGGCAATAATGTAGGGGTACTGTGATTTTTTTAGATTTTAAGGTTACGAATAAAATTTTGATTTTTTTGTTATTTAAACTGTTTTTGAGTGCATATATAGATTCAATATTTTGAAAAATTTCGGGATGGCACAGGAGTTACTAATAAAAATTGAGATTTTAATAAATTATTTTCGAATTTTAGAAAAATTAAACTTGACAAGCCTGCTAAAAAGACTTCAAAAAACAAGTCCTTGAACAAGCAAGGCCCATTTAGTAGGCCATCGTTATTGCAGGGCCAATGAAACCGGAACTTTGCAATTTTTTGAATTATTCTTTCCCACATACTGCTTTGAGAGCTTAGGAGTTCTGCATTGCCAAAGATGTACAGCCCATCTTGCCCCTCGACAGTGCCACACAAACCCTGTTTCAGACCTTGAGAAACCTTGTGTAAGAAAGATAAACACAAAGTTCCACAGCGAGTTGGGGTTCCTTAGCGTTAACTTTGTTGTTGGCATCACTTGTCTGGTATTACATGGCTTTATGATTCGAAGAAAAACACATCTTTTTTATTTCTCTGATGTTTTCATATTGGGTGAGGCTAAGATGGTTATGGGACTCATTCTTCTTTGGCATCGTAATTATAAATAAACCAAAAAGGTAATAAAGAAAAAGACTCCACACTTCCCAATAATACTATGACTGGGGACTGAAATTGAAAAAATTGTAAGACATAAAGTAGGTAAATAGTAACATATTTATGACTGGTGACTGAAATTGAAAAAATTGTAAGACATAAAGTAGGTAAATAGTAACATATTTATGACTAGTGACTGAAATTGAAAAAATTGTAAGACATAAAGTAGGTAAATAGTAACATATTAACTCAGTTGATTTAGGTTGGGTTCATGTTTATGTTTGAATTTGAATATGATAAAATAAGATTTAAAAGAGAAAAAAATCACAAGTTTGGCGAAGAGAATTAAGTGGAATTTCATATATATATATTTTTATAAATCTAAATTTTATTGTAATATATGTCAATTGAAATATTAAAAATAAAAATATGGTGAATCATTATATATTATTGATAAATATGTAAATGAGGTAGCAAGTTAAGTGGGCTTGATTGTGGGGAAAACTCTACCGTTAAGCGCGTTTGAGCTAAAGACGATCTGGGATGGGTAACCTCCGAGGAAGTCTTGGTTACCGGGTGCAAGCCTCGGAAGTGATGATTGACGTTATGTGATTCATTTCATTAGTTTCAATCCAACCTTTTCACCCCTCATGAGAAATTAGTCAGACTACCTTTCATGGAAATGGTCATAGATGATTTCAATAGTTTCAATCCCACTTGTTCACCCCTTTGAGCATCACTCGATGCAATGAGTGCTAAGTGGACTATTCAAAAATCATGAAAAATTAGTCAGACTACCTCTCATGGAAATGGTCATAGATGAATGACTTACTTAAAGCTCTCATGGAAATGGTCATAGATGATTTCACTAGTTTCAATCCTACTTTTTCACCCCTTGAGCATCACCCGTTGCAATGAGTGCTAAGTGGACTATTCAAAAATCATGAGAAATTAGTCACCACCTCTCATGGAAATGGTCATAGATGAATGACTTACTTAACACAGTTGAATAAAAGGAAATGATATCTAATATCCAAAATTGTTCATATATTTTAGAATTTGTCATATGATTTTTTAGCTATAAAATTAGTTGAATCTAGCGACTTTAATTATCAAAACAAAATTAATGTATATGTGATATATACAAGAATGGAACAATAAAAATATAAAAAACTCAAGCACTTCACAAATAATATTATGACTAGTGAAAATAAATTATAAGCACAAAAAATGCAAAAATATATATATATATATATATATAATCCAAACATATGTGAATTTAAATACCAAGAATAAAAAATACAGTATATTATTGGAAAGCATGTACAAAATGATTCATATATTTCATAATTTGTCATGTCAATTTTTGGCAATTAAATTTGTTGAATTTAGTGAGTTTAATTATTCCAAAAAACTAATAGACTTTTCATCGGGGTTGAAAATAGGAAAACAAAATGGCCAATGAAAACACCTACTTTGGTTTTGTTGCATAGCACCACATTAGAGAATAACAAACAAAGTGTCCATAAGCTTGAACCTATCATCTCATCAGATAAGTTATCGTATGATAATTTATGACCTGATAACAGCTTATTGTGGACAACCTATCATCTGATAATTTATCGTCTACAACCTATCATCGTATAACGTATCGTTTGATAACTTATATCGTGATAGCTTATATTGTAATAACCTATCATCTGTCAAGTTATAGAATGATAACATATCAATTAGTAACTTATCGTCTGGCTTGAGTACTTATCATTTGATAACTAATTGTTTGATGACTTATCATCTGATAACTTATCGTATGATAATATTTGTAACTGATATGTTAATACTTATCAGAGTATAATTTTTAACCTGATAAGTTATAAGCCAATAAGTTATCAGGGCCATTAGATCGGGTAAATCTGGGCCGTCGGTTAACCGTCGAATTTTCATATATTTGGGCCGTCAGATCTTGGCAGATCTAGACCATCAGATCTCAGTCAATCTGAACCATTGAGTTTTTCTAAATCTGGGCCGTCGAATCTCAGTCAATCTGAACCGTCGATTTTTTCTAAATCTGGGCCGTCGAGTTTTCCTAAATATGGGCCACCGAGTTTTCCTAAATATGGGTCGTCGGATCTGATATATCTCGGGCGTTGGATCTGGTAAATCTGGGCGCCAAATCTCTCTTGATCCGGGCCGTCGGATCTCGCCCAATCCGAGCCGTTAGATCTTACAGATCTAGACCATCGGATCTCAGTCAATCTGAAACGTCGAGTTTTCCTAAATCCGAGCCGTCGGATCTAATATATCTCAGCCGTTGGATCTGGTAAATCTGGGCCGTTGGATCTCGCCCGATCAGGGCCGTTGGATCTCGCCCAATCCGAGCCGTTGGCTCTCGCCCAATCCGAGCCGTTAGATCTTGCAGATCTAGACCGTCAGATCTCAATTAATCTGAACCGTTGAGTTTTTCTAAATCTGGGTCGTCAGATCTCAGTTAATCTGAACAGTCGATACTTTCTAAATCTGGGCCGTCGGATCTCAGTCAATCTGAACCGTCGAGTTTTCCTAAATATGGGCCATCGGATTTGACATATCTCGACCGTTGGATCTGGTAAATCTGGGCCGCCAGATCTCTCTCGATCCGAGCCGTTGGATGTCACCCAATACGAGTCGTTAGATCTTGCAGATCTAGACCATCGGATCTCGCCCATTCTGAACCGTCGAATCTCAGTGAATCTGAACCATCAAGTTTTCCTAAATCTAGGTTGTCGGATCTGATATATCTCAGTCGTTGGATCTGGTAAATCTGGGCCATTGGATCTCGCCCGATCAGGGACGTTGGATCTCGCCCAATCCGAGCCGTTGGATCTCGCCCAATCCTAGCCGTTAGATCTTGCAGATCTAGACTGTCGTATCTCGCCCAATCTGAACCATCGGATCTTAATGAATCTGAAGCGTCGAGTTTTCCTAAATCTGGGCCGTCGGATCTGATATATCTCAGCCGTTGGATCTGGTAAATCTGGGCCGTCATATCTCGCCTAATCGGGGCCGTTGGATCTTGCCCAATATGGGCTGTTAGATCTTCCCCAATATGGGTCGTTAGATATGAAAGATCTAACCCAATCCAAACCGTTGGATCTAGCCCAATCTTGGCCGTTAGATACGGCAGCTCTGGGCCGTCAGATTCGACAGATCTGGGCCGTTAGATTCAGCAGATCTGGGCCGTTCGTATCCGGAAGGTCTGGGCCGTCAGATTCGGCAGATCTGGGTCGTTCGTATCCGGAAGGTCTGGGCCGTCAGATTCCGCAGATCTGGGTCATTCGTATCCGGAAGGTCTGGGCCGTCAGATTCGGCAGATCTGGGTCGTTCGTATCCGGAAGATCTGGGCCGTCGGATTCAGCAAATCTGGGCTGTCAGATTCGGCAGATCTGGGCCTTCAGATTCGGCAGATCTGGGCCATTCGCATCCGGAAGATTTGGGCCGTCGAATCCGGAAGATCTCGGTCGTTTGCATCCGGAAGATCTGGGCCGTTAAATCTCTCTAAATCTTGACCGTCAGATGTCGCTAAATCTAGACCATCAGATTGGCTATGGTTCGATGGGAGGCACCACATTGGTGGAAGAAACACCGTTGATAGTGCAGCGTCTCAAATCCGTTGTTGGTCGTCGGCGCATTTCAGATCGATTCTGGTGGGTGCAGTTCAACGCAACGGGCTAAACATGTGATTCATCGCAAATATCAGATGGGGCATAATGTTTTGACTGTGATTCATCGCAAATATCAGATGGGGCACCATTATGTAGCCTGCTCTATTAAAAACCAGGAGAGAAGCTGTGCCGGCCAGCGCTGGGAGGATTCTCAAACACTTTCCATACCCTCGGCGAGGCAGAACGAGCCACCCACCAACAAAAATAGACGATATTAGTAACATATTTTGTGCATCTATTTTCCATTGTTCCTTGAAAGATAGCCCAGATCCCTAATATTCTTATAATATTCTCGGGGCTATATTCTTATAATATTGAAACTTGTTTCTTCGCATATCAATCTTAAGATTTTAAGAAACTTGTTTTTCACATATCAATTTTATTATATTTACATAAATTATGTTTGTTTCAGATTTTAGAAAATTTGTTTCTTTTCACATATCAATCTTTTTATGATTATATAAATTATGTTTGTTTCGATGTACTTTATTATAAATATAAAATTAAAATAAAGTCAAATTTTATTTTAAAATTTTTAAAATTAAAAATTGTTAATATTGCTATAACATTAAAAAGTGAATAAGTGAATAGTTGTAGAGCTTTTGAGAGCAATGACTTGCTAATAATGGTTCCATCCAAAACTCCAAAATGGAGAAAAGAATAGTAATGTTTGTAGTAAGTTGTTTTGAATGTAGAATATATTGTTAGTGTATTTCTCATGTTATTATGTTAAATTAAATTGTTTAAATATAATATTTGAAAAAACATGATTAGAAATGATTAATTTAATGAATGATTATATATATATGAAATGGTAATAGTAAGATAATGTCTCTATTTTGTTTTTTATCATTTTTTTCCAGATGCAAATTCAACAAGTTAATCATTATTAAAAGTAATATTTATTTTATGTTTGTTTTTATTATACCATTAGAGTTTTGAAAAACAATTATAAAAATTTATGAGTTTAGAGTTTATGACATTTAGTCAATTATAAAAATAAAATAGAAAAATTAATATTTTTTTTACCTTATGCATGCAAATTCAACACGTTAATCATTATTAAAAGTAATATTTATTTTATGTTCTTTGTTTTTATTATACAATTAGAGTTTAGAAAAATTAGTATTTTAAGCTCATCAAAGTTTTAGAAATAATATTCATTTTATGATTTTTGTTTTTATTATTATAATTAAGATAAAGTTTAGAGAAACAATGAGATCACTCATAATGAAGTTATAATGTATGGATTTAGTTTTCATTTTATGCATACTTATTATCATAAAAGCTTATTATAATGTATGGATATTAGTTTTCATTTTATGCATACTTAATATTATCACCAAAACTTATTAGATTTCTTGATATTACTAGTTTTTTGGTTACATTCCTAGTTAAATTTTGATGTTCCAAATAGCTAGAGTTTGATGGTGTATTATTTATAAGATCAAATATGTATTTATTTTGTGGACCATATGATATGATGAGACATAATACGAGCTTTACAACCCAATTTTTGTTTTATGAATTGGTGACTATTTTGCATATAAAAACAATTTTTTGGCATGTACAAAGTGCATATGTAAAAATGTAATTTTCACCTCAATGAAAATTAAATTTAAATTTCTTCACTTAATCATTAATCTTAAATCATATTTTAATTCACATAAGAGGTTCAATTAAATCATATTTTAATTCACATAAGAGGTTCGATTAAATCATATTTTAATTCACGTAAGAGGTTCTTCATTATATCATATTTTAATCCACATAAGAGGTTCTTCATTATATGCTAAACATTACCGCAACAAATTAAGACATTGTATGAATACTTAATTTTACAATACAAGTATGAATTCTAAGTAATAAAAGAAGACAAAGGAACTAAAATTATGTCTCTATTATACTAAATATTGTAATAAGATAATAATAAATAATAAATAAAAATTTGGAATATAATAATTGATATTTCTAAGGTATAATTATTACTCCTTTGCAAGTGAAGTGATGTTACCAAAACCTTAAAACCTTTGCTCTATTAAAAGTTCAAAAAATTCACATAGAGTGTTTCCTCTTTTTAATAAGATTGAAAGTGAAGTGATGTTACCAAAACCTTAAAACCTTTGTTCTATTAAAAGTTCAAAAACTTCACATAGAATGTTTCATGTTTTTAATAAGATTGAAAGTAAAGTGATGTTACCAAAACCTTAAAACCTTTGCTCTATTAAATAAAACGTCAAAGTTCAAAAACGTCGCATAGAGTGTTTCAATGAAGTTTTTATTAAACTAAAAACGTCACATAGAGTGTTTCAATGAAGTTTTTATTACTAGCAAAGATATAGATTTGGATAGAAAAAGTTACAAACCTCAATTAACCCAATTAACATATAAAAAAATATTTACCTTTCAAACTTTATTCTATTAGTATGGTGTTACAAACCTCAGTTAACCCAATTAACATATAAAAATTATTTAACTTTCAAACTTTATTCTATTAGTATGGTGCTACAAACCTCGGTTACCCAATTAACATATAAAAATTATTTAACTTTCAAACTTTATTCTATTAACATGGCGTTATTAGTATGGTGTTACAAACCTCGGTTACCCAATTAACATATAAAAATTATTTAACTTTCAAACTTTATTCTATTAACATGGTGTTATTAGTATGGTGTTATAAACCTCAGTTAACCCAATTAACATATAAAGGTTATTTAACTTTCAAAACTTTATTCTATTAACATGGCGTTATTAGTACGGTGTTATAAAACGGTGTTATAAACCTCAGTTAACCCAATTAACATATAAAAGTTATTTAACTTTCAAACTTTATTCTACTAGTATGGCATTACAAACCTCAGTTAACTTAATTAACATATAAAATTATTTAACTTTCAAACTTTTTTTTGTATGGTATTAGTATGGTGCTGTTTAAGATGACTTTTTATCATCTATTTGTATTTTTTGATATAATTTAAATTTTCAAATTTTATTCTATTGGTGTGGGTGGTGTTGTTTAACATAATTTTATCACATAATTTTATTACTTAAAATATAAAAAGAGACATAAATATTTGTATATATTACTAAAATTCAAGAAATTTCATTCCATTGGTAAGAAAAAAAACATGATACAATTCATAAATAACTTTGAACTTTTAAACTTTTTGATGATTATTTTCTCTCTTATTTAAAGATGAAAAAAGAACTATAAATTTGAATTATTAAAATTCAATGGAATGAAAGAAATTTCATTATTTTTTCTCTTATTTAAAGATGAAAAAAGAATTATAAATTTGAATTTTTTTTACTGGTAAGAAAAATGATTGAATTTCCAATCCAATTTGTCTTTTAATTTGACAAATAATTCATAAAAACTCTCTTCATTGGAAAAATGTATTTGAATAACAAGAAAAAAACATTGGAATATGTATTTGCATAACAAGAAAGTGAACATGGATGATTTTATCATCTTTGTTACACAGAACAAGTTGCAATCTATCTTAAATTTGCTCAATAAAAATTACTTATAACAATATCAAAATCAACTCTCACCATTCTAAAAACTTTAATGAATATTTTATTTGCATGAAAAAAAAGCCCCTCCCCTCCATCTTGAGGGTTGTGAATAAAATCTTAATGAAATGAAAATCAAACTTTCATGAATATTTTATTTGCATTAAAAAAAAAGCCCCTCCCCCTTCATCTTGAGGGTTGTGAATAAAATCTTAATGGTTGTGAATAAAATCTTAATGAAACGAAGTTAATGAAACGAAGTTAAATATGAATGGAAAGCATTGATTCATGAATTTTTTTCATGAGCAATAAAAATTCATGTTAAATCCTATTAATAGGTAACCAATGTCAATGTTTCATTATTTACGATTATTTCTCTAAATCTCTTAAAGCATCCACCAACTAACGTGACATCATTTCCATTATTTCCATTTGAAATGTCAAGAAACAAAATTGTGTATGGCAAAATTGTGTATGCTATAAAACGCTTTAATGTAGTAAATTGAAATCAAATCTCAACTGTAAACATCTAGATGGTATCAAAATATGGTATCAAAATCCCCAGTTGATTATTTCCATTTAGAGTGTGTCACGCAATAAAACCAGGCTTTAAAACCAGGCTTAACAATTTAGAGTGTGTCACGCAATAAAACCAGGCTTAACAAGTGGAGAAGAGTGTGTGACGCAATAAAGCAAAGGCAAGAGGTGTCCCATAACAAAAAGATAAGTGGAAACAATGTCCGTTTAAAGAGTCCATCAAAAACAAAACATTATCCCATAAACTCAAAAATTCTTGTCAATATGATTAAAAACAATAGAGTCATCAAAAAATATGATTAAAACAATAGAGTTCTTGCATTACGTACATATGTGTCAATATAATTAAAACAATAGTTTCAGAAGCAACATGTTTAAACAATAGTCATCATCATACACGAAAAAAGTTCGTTGAGTCAATTGCAGAAACTCGTGCATAATTAATGTTTTAATCAATTGCATTACTTCAATCAAAGTGGCCATTCAACCCAAAAATGCTAATTTGGTTAATAAATATAATATTCCCGCAGGTAGCGCATCACCTACACTTGAGGATCCAGAACCACCAGCAGCCCATACCGCTGGTCTGATTGTTCTTCAGAATGAAACCTCGTGAGCCTGGTTGGCTAATCAGGGTTGGATAGGTGATGAAAATGTATCGCTATAAGCCTAGTTGTAGGATCATATAATATCATGAAAACCTATAGCTGCCCAACCTATTGACTTTTTTGGATTGTTGGGCTGATCGTATGTCTCCTGTACCTCCTGCTGCTTTTATCGGTAGCGAGTTGGTGGGCTGATGGGAGTGGTGGGCTGATGGGAGTGGTTTCTTTTTGCAGATATAGTGATCTGAAAGGAAACAGACAATGACAAAGCTTCCGCATAAACCAGGTTGGTCCGAATGCACATGAACATTATGAGAAAAACTCATGTGGTTCAAAAAAGGTTTTAAAATAGACACTGAGAAACCCTCGGAAAGAACATTCAGAATTATGTCATTTCATGAATTATGATCCAATGCCAGACTTCAACAATATCAACAATATCCGATGAAAATTACAACCTTGATAAAATGCCTCAACAAATAGAACACAAGCGAGATGTGTGCTGAACAATATCTGATGAAAATTACAATCTTGATAGAATGCCTCAACAACTGGAACATAACTGAACATAACTGAGGCATTTCACTGACAGGACGCTACCATTATTCACGGTATTCTTGTAAATAAAGAGCCGGTAGACACAAAGTAGTACAGTGTAATGCAAATTGTTCTTATGTTTCCATTGAACTCTGAAGGTTCAATAGCATGAACTCTGAAGGTTCAATAACATGAACTCCTCCATCTCTTATTCTAAGAGAAATTTGAGAAAATTAATTCGGTTCGGATGGATGTGATGCAATGACGCAACGACTAGAGGATAGGCATAGGCATTACGACTAGAGGATAGGCATTACTGCTGCAAAAATAACCAAACAATAAATTAAATCATAATATGCCTGGTCAAAAGGCAAATCTGAAAAATAGATGTATCAACCATGACAGAATGAACGAGCTCATTTACCTGTTCATTCCCGATGGTAAATGAATAATATGCAGAAGGTGCAATGCGACAGTGAAGCCTCAAGTTTTCATAATCAAACACTCCAACTGCACCATCACAGAAGCTCACATAAACTAGGCCATTGTCACATGAGTATATAGCACTTTGAAATAGGAACAGATAGGGAATCATGAGGAGTCCACTGCAATGCAACCATGTAACAAGGTCATCCAATCAGATACAGAAGGTAGGTGACATTATAATAACTGTTTATTGTCACATGAGTATATAGCACTTTGAAATAGGAACAGATAGGGAATCATGAGGAGTCCACTGCAATGCAACCATGTAACAAGGTCATCCAATCAGATACAGAAGGTAGGTGACATTATAATAACTGTTTATGTTTGAATTCAACACCGCTTACAAGTAATTACATAGCGCAAGCGCTCTAACTTAGAAGCATCATATATAGCAAGCTGGCTCTCCTGCACAACCAACAAATGAATTTGATCTTATGAAACTGTACTCTTGTTTCCCCCACTCCCCACTGGTGGTGATGATCTTCGTGGCTGTACTGGTACAACGCTTGACTTACGCTTGTCCCACCATGTATGCCCCAGAGACATAACTCGATCTTATGAAACTGTACTTTTGTTTCCCCCGCTCCCCACTGGTGGTGATGATCTTCGTGGCTGTACTGGTACAACTTTTGACTTACGCTTGTCCCACCATGCATGCCCCAGAGACATAACTGCCAAAAGACGTGGTTGTGAGAACATGAACATTTCAACTCGGTAAATTTATGTAAACTTTAAAGTGAACATCATGGAGACAGACTACATATAATAATAAAAGAAACCGTATACCTGAGCATTAGCTCCAAAAGATGGCAACACATTCAAAACATGTGAAAAAGTCAGGCCTGTGATTTTCTTTTGGTGGCCTTTGAGCTTTGATTTTACCTATAAAAATTGTAGCAAGTTCAGAGCATGCCACTTAGGTCATTTTTTATAAAACGGCACAATGAAGAAAAAAGATAAGAATTTTAAATTCAAAGATATATTTACAGGCAGCACCTCATCAACTCGAACATTGTATATTTGAATTGATGAATCCTCCATGCCAATTGGAATGATGTTATTGTGCTGAGGGTGGACAGCCAGAAATGTGGCTAAGTTGTCATGGCATGCAATGAATCACTAATTAGTATCCCATGAAACCAGTGATTTAGATAAATTGGGAGCCTTTGAATTCGTAGTCTATAGCGAGGAACATTACACAAGAACCTAGAGTGATCCTGAAGTGAACCCCGTTACGTTCATAATTTGAAAGTTAAAGGTGAGATATTAGATAATAAACCCTAAGCAGACCAATGTATCTAAACTGAAATCATATATATCATCAGAAACATTGAAATGAAACTGCTCTTTAGGTAAAAGGGTCTCTTACCTTAAATGTCATCATATTGAATAAGGAGACCTTGCCACCGGAAGTAGACATCACATAGGAATCATTCTCAGTAAGCTATACAAGCAACAACTTCTAGATTTGTATCCCCAAGTCATTACTCATAACAATCCCACTAGCTGGCTGCCTGTGGTGGAATACTCACTGTAGACCGTGGAACAAAATATTAACTTTTAGTTTCTAAATACAGCTGCAAATTATATATCCAAAATTATAACAAACAAATAATAAATAGGACATGCTACAATAAGAAGAAGCAAACAACTACTACTAAAGAACCCCACCTTTCCGGATGGATTCTCGTCACTCTGCGGCCATTTCCATAGCTTATGGAGAGCATTGAATATCAGTGCTAAAACAACAACACCGGAATTGCAAACAACTACTACTAAAGAACCCCACCTTTCCGGATGGATTCTCGTCACTCCGCGGCCATTTCCATAGCTTATGGAGAGCATTGAATGTCAGTGCTAAAACAACAACACCGGAATTGGTGTATAATATATATCAGTTTTACCACCTGCAAGAAATAGCACATTGCACATTACTTGTTTGGATCAAAATCGACATAATTTGTAGCACATAAAATTGTAATGCCAGCCTTTAATGTAATCTCAGATTGGTGAACCACATAGATAAAAGAAAATAAATAAATAAATTGCTTAGCAGAATAATGAAATTCAGAAACAATTATACAAATACAAATATATAGAACAATAATTCTTCGTTCCTTAAAAGACGATACCGACTTGTATACATAATAATATCTACCTCAATCAATGAATCTGGAAATCTATACAAAGTTTACTGGAAAATAGGATGCAGGTGAAAGCATACATCCAAATTTTACTTGAATTTCTATGTGTTGAAACTGCATTTCATGCGCCATCTTATATACAACCCATGCACTCCCAAATGTAAGCTCTTCTATAACATAAAAATACACTTTCTATAACATAAACCATCAGCCACTGTTGATTTCATCACTGAGTGCCAGAGCATGAAGAAAACTTGGGGGTACTATCAAGAGCTCATTTAACCGTTGATTCCAGCAATCTATTCAATGTTGGACTTGAAGTAATACAGCTGAACAAGTTTTATCAATCACTTCTTGGTGCTATGGTACCTTGCAACTCACATTTAGCTCTGCGTCCGGTGGAGAGCATCTCTTAACTCCTGTACTAGAAACGCCTAGGGTAGGTCAAATAGAATACATGCACAAAAAAATGATTAGTGAGAGTTACCAGCAGAGGAATGAAAAAACGTCGCGCCATTTCTTATTCGAAAGAAAGTTGAGATCAGTGCTTAAGATTCTGGAATTCCACAATAAAATTGCCTTCAACTCTCATCCATCCAAACCGGTGGACATTCTTAATAATTTAAGCAAAGGCAATTCATCCTTACAGTTACTGAGATCTAAATGAGCAAAATTAGACAGTATTTTTCTTGATTTCTTATGGTTATATTCCTCACATGTTTAAGTATTTTTAGTCTTCTATTTTTATTTTTTTTTGGGGTAAGCATCACTGGAAATCTTCTACGCAATTGTTGGTGACATCTTAAAAAACTCTATTCAATCCCAATGAATAAAAAACTTTATTCAATCCCAAGGAATAAAGCCTACAATTCTGGTGATCTGAACAAATTTTCGGCAAAAGTAGTTGGTAAAATGCACCTGGAAAAATATAAATGTAAAACGTTTAAAATACACCAAAAAAGTTGAAAATAGCAGCAGTGTGCCAGCCGAAATGTGTGAGAGGGCACCGTATTCAAAACAGCTATTTAACTAATTAAAGAAACCATCCAAACGCTTGGCATTAATAATTTTCAAAGAAAATTATTAAGGTAATCGAAGTAGAATTTTCTTTTGCAAAGAAGTGAGTTTAATGAAGAGAAAGTAAAAGAAAACACTGCAGACCCATAGATGCCACAGCTACTTTTCATCTGAAAAACAAAAACATTTGCAGCAACCCCATCATAGAAGCAGGATACAACAAATCAAAATTACCATTCATATTTGTCAGAGGAAAAATGCATATATTGTAAGTCTTGCCTTCACAAACAATCAAGAATTCAGGCAACACTGATGAAGATATACGGAAACAACGCCTATGCCTATAATCTAAGAGGAAGAAACGCATTGCAAAGAGTTTGAAAACTACCATAAATCTGTATAACATGAAAATAGTCAGGAGAATAAAAATTAATCACTAATTGCGGCACCTGCTATCCAGGATTCCAGGGAATACAACCTTCCTCAGAAAGGAAGCAGTAAGCATCATCAAATAATACACCAGTCACCATTCAAAAATTTAATAAAACTGCAAGGATACAATTCTTTAGTCTTAATTACCAAACCTGGATCGTGGGGTATAGTGTGATACCTTCTCTTCCCTAAAATTAGAATGTACAACATTATGCATAATTGGGCAGTGTGCATGAATAACAAACTGAAAAATCTGATTAGACACGGCATCTCCAAGGCACTTTATACCAATTTCAATAATGCTCCAAACAAACCCTCCCCACTCGGAACTATTGCAAACCTATCCAATTCTGCCATAATAACGCTCTTTTGAAAGTGCACTTTAACCTATCTCATCTTTGAGTATCTAACCCTTATGCTAAAAGATGAGTGAATCTTACTAACAAAGTTACTAATATAGTTCCTAGAGAATGCAGGACAACTTCAACACAATGAGAAGTGGCACAGCCAGAGTCATCCCTTTTGAATCCATTCTGAATCCAATAACAGAACTCAACAAGAAAATACACATTTTAAAAGCAATAAAATATTTTTCAAATGGCATATAAAGAACTATAACATCGTCATCATGAAGTTAAACCTTTTATAAAATGGCCCCTTCACCATCAAGGAGACTGTTAAATCAAATGCCATTCAAATCGATTACCAACAAAACTGGTCATCCATGATGTTGTGAATCTTAGCAATCTCAATCTTATAAATTGCTACAACTTGAGAAAACAATCTTAATCATATAGTCGCTACAACTTGAGCATGAAATGTCTGTCATCCATCAAATAAACATGATCCCTGATTTTCATTCGGCCTCTTCTTCCTGCAAATACAGTTCTGGTTACCAGAGGTCTATTATGATTAGATGCAAGCCCATAAATGCATCCACACATCTTGTGTCTAAACATTCCAACAATTAAGATAATATAATAGGCCTTACCTAAATCTTTTCTGATACGCTCACAAAGTTCTTGTGGTGAATAAGACTTAAAGTAGTTCAGCCTCCATTTCTCACTCCACTCACATCCTAACAAACACAATCCCTGATTTTCAGCCCCCTCCTGCAAAAACACTTTTCGAATCTAGAGCTCTGTTACATTGTGATGAAAGGAGATTTTGGGGGTAATACCAATTTCCCTTTTCTTTATAAATTTCGATCCTGAGGCCTTTGGGTTATGGACCCACAAACCTATCGGAAGCATTTAACTGAGGCCTTCTCGGACCACATCACTTTATCGGATTTTCCTTTAAAACCCCGGAACCATTCATTTAATCAGACTACACAAGATTACACGGGAAAACCCACAGCCAAACCATAAGCTAGACTTCAAAAATTATACCCCCGCATATATAAATCGTCGGGTCCGCACATCGCTACTTCTCCAATCTTTGATTTGCCCGATCTCCGCCGTCCATTTTTTCTCCAATCCAACGACTATCAGCATATCGCTTAATCGCATATCGGCATTCCACCACGTTGTCCCTTGACCTCTGTCTAATGCAATTTGCAACTAAATCTTGACCGTTGATCTGAATCCCGATCCGACGATTGTTGATTCAACCGATCAACAAACTTGCTCGACAAATCCTCTGCCGTTGATCTACACTTCGTGGATCCAACGGTCCACGCTGATTTCGGGTGGACAAGTAGCACAAGGATTACCCACCCGAAAAGCGGTTTCCTCTCTCCTCTTCGCTACTACATGTCGAACAGTTAGTGGAATCGGGTGCCCAACCCGAATTACCACTTACCACTTGGACCTCGCCTGAAATACCATTCTTGTGGCAAAATTACTTTCCTCATGCTCTAACGCTCACGCATCTAAGCTTTGCGATGACCGTTGATCTATGAGATCTGATGGTTCAGATCTACTTCCGGTTCTCTTCACCTTCCGCCATGACTGTCCATTGATCCAAACGATCTGAGATGCAAAATCAACATGCTAAGGAAATTGAGGCCATGAAGATTAATCACGACACAGAAATTAGTTTTATGAGAAGCAAGTTGTCAGGCTTAGAGGAAAATATGATGACCATGAAAGCTAATCATACTAGGGAAATCAGTGCTATGAAAGATGAACACTCTAGCCAGATAAACCAGGAGCCTTCTCATTTGTTGCAACAAGCTCCATCTTATTATGAGGAGGTCATTGGTTTGATTGAAAGGTAGTTAATTGAAGGTGATCCAGATAAACTTAAGAATGATAAAGATCAGATGCAAGATGAAGAAAAACATGTCACGCATATCTTACATACTTCATCTGAAAGCTTTGAAACAGAAAGTTCCATATCATCAGTAATCCAGCCTGCCACAAAGAAAAAGCGCAAGAGAAAGAAAATGAGAAGAAGATTTGATACATAAGACGGCCGCGAGAAGCTTGATTTTCGGATAAGAAAAAGTCCTACCATATGCAGAATTGGACATGGTACATCCGACAAGCAGCCGACAGATTTGC
>APFE030544718.1:0-41380 GCA_000404065.3 Pinus taeda | reverse complement strand
TCTCTGTATTTATGGTTATCTCTGTAATCTATTGCGTTCCTGTTTAAATCCGGATCAAAGGAAATCTCAGATTTTGTAGAAACAAATCATTTGGGTCAAATCAAAATTTCTTCAACAGAAAAAACACGAAAGTGGTTTGGGTAAATGGAAAGAAATATGAGGGAATTTTAAGGCGTATGCTTTCTTGCCTTAAATGGGGAAAAATGAGAAGAAAACTGATCCAGAGAAATAAAATAAATAAGAGAAACAAAAATAAAGAAGAATCAATCATTTACAGTCCCACATCTACACCTCTTACTTGGCCATCACATCTGTATGTCCAAGAACTGATGAAGGCCAGGACAAGGGTGGAGATTTTGGAAGCGAGAGAACAGGAAAGGGACCGCAAAATTTCAAAGATCACAGTTGTAAAGAAATGTCTAATGGAAGGTAATAGAATTTTAAAAGAACAAATAATAATGTTACAAGAGGCTCTAAAGACAGGAAAATAAGAATGCCAAAGCATGAAGATAGTGTGGCAAATCATGAAAGAACTAATATCAAGAAATAGGGATGTGATAATTTCTAAAAAAACTCAAGTAGATACACAATTATCTTAGCAAACAGACATTTCCAAAGAGAAGGCAAAAAGGAATTGTCAGAAAGATAGTCTGAAAGAAATAAAAGCTAGAGCTGAAGATGCTAAAGGTTACATAAGGACGGAGGAAGAAGAATATGCAAGTTCTTGTATAGCACAGGAAATAGAACACAAAGAAAGACATGACAGGAAAACAAACTTTATTATCTGCGAAATAATAAATTATGGGAAGAATGAAAGTACTCTCAATTTGATAAGAGACTTTCTAGAAGAGAAACTACATTGGAAAGGGAAAATTTTCCAAGTAAGAAGGGTTAGAGGATATGTGAAGAGAGGCCTCGACCCATAAAAGTCACGATGGCAAGCGTACAAGACAAACACCAACTATTGGGAAAAAATAAACTCTTGAAAGTCTCACACTTCTTCCTCGATGAAGATTTAACCAAAAAACAACAAGAGGAGAGAAGGGATGAAGTGGAGAAAATTAGAACAACAGGAAATGAAGTGAAAAGGGCATGGTTGTAGAATGGTAAAGTCGTTATTGCAGTGTTTGGGCCTTCAGGAAAAATAAGGCAGCAAGGTGGCAATAAAGAAAAAACAAAGAATTCAATAATAGGGATGAAAATAACAAGAGAAGCATTGACGAAAAGGGGTGAAGACCCAAATTTGAGTCTTATGTGCCAAACTGCGTAGGAGTCAAATTCTACCCAGGTCCACCTAAGTTTAGTTTGTTGGAATTGTAGAGGTTACCCTTGAGGAGGGCACCTGGGTTAGGGCCTATTGTGGAAGGTAGAGACATAATTTGTCTCACTGAAACTCATGAGCATGATGGTTGCAAAACTCCTGTGTTTGACGGTTATTTGAAGTTGGCAGTTTGGAACAAGGTAGTAGAAAATGGCAAAAGGCATGGGGGAATACTAGTTTTAGTGAAAGAAAGGAAGGTTGTCACATTTAGTTAATTAAGTAAGATGCAAATAAACAATATTTATGGTTGAAAATATCATAGAATAAGAATCACATAAGGATTGCAACATGTTATTTTTCCGCTCAAGTCTCAAAAACTTACAAAAATAAGGGGCTTGACAGCAAAGGTCCGTAAGCAGCTTTAAAACAAGATATTTTCATGTACTCTCAGCAAGGAGAAGTTCATTTAGTGGGAGATTTCAATGCTAGAACAACAAATAATCAAGATAGCATTCTTTGTTGCAAAGAGGATAACAATCCTATTTGGCTCACTAAAGAGGAGAATCCCCAATGGGTGAGGTGTTTAGAAGATGGCAAATTTAGCAATCATTTTGGAGAGGAGTTGCTTACACTATGTGGGGATTTCAACTTAATTATTTTCAATCATTTAGATAGATGGAAAAGGTCTGGGAACTTCACTTGTAATACATACAATGGGGCAAGTGTCGTTGACTATGTGATTTGTTCACAAATCTTGATAGAAAAGATAGATGAAGTTAGTATTGGAGAGCATATTTGGGACTTCAAATCAAACAGTAACCTAATTTATATAAGGTTATCATGTTTAGAAGAAAGGCAACATAGGAGGAAAACTCAATGCTCTCGACAATCACTATCCAACGGAAAAATTATTCTAACACAAGAAAATTGTACTATCTTCAAGACAATGTTAGAGAGATTAATTCAGAAGGAGAAAAATGGTTTCAAAACCTTCAACGGTCATGAGTTAACAAATATAATTCAAAGTGCACTTGAGAATTGAAAAAGATCAAAAAATAGGAAATCAAAATCAAATTGTTTTCTTGTAAATTCTTGGTTTGAGGAGGAATGAAAAATGGCAAGGAGAGCCTTGAAAAAGGCAGGAAAGGAGAAGATGAATGTAAATTTATATAAGTAGATACTAAAAAGGAAAAAATATGATTTCATGAAAACAAGGAGAGAAGACTTTATATAATTAAGAAAGAATAATCCAAAGCTTTTCTTGCAGGAACTTCAACCAAGGAAGAAGCATATTGAAAATAATATTCCAACCAATCAATGGTTTGAATATGCAAGGCAACTCTATGAGAAATAATTTGAGGCAAGCTCCCCCCCCTAGAATAAACACAAATTCAAAGCTCTTCACATTACAAGAGGTGGAGAATGGAATTAAGAAGTTGAAAACTAGAAAGGCGAAGCACTTGGTTGAACTTCAAGCAAAGTAGCTAAAATGGGGAATGAATGCTCTTGCACTGTACATCAGGGAAATATTCAACAACATCATTCAGCAAGGTTCCCAAGGGACTGGACAAGTAGCCTAGCAATACCCCTTTTTAAAAGTGAAGACATTAATAATCCATCCAACTATAGAATAATTATGATCAATCCTTTGTTTGCAAAGCTTTTCGACAGCATGGTATAATAAAAAAATAGCAAGTGGGCAGAAGTAAAAGCAAAGAGGCTAAGAGGACAAGTGAGTTTTAGGCCGAAACATTCTACAGTGGGTCATGGTATCACGTTGAGACACATTATTGAAAAGGTTTGGGAGGACAAAAAGGAAGTATTTTTCTGCTTTGTTGACTTCAAAAAAGCATTTGACACAGTCCCTAGGGATAAGTTGTGGCGTAGAATGGAAGATCTTGAAATTCCTATGCATAATAGAGCCATTGTCCATAGACTTTATGAAGAAGTGAAAGTCAAAATTAGAACCACAACAGGTATTTCAGAAGGCTTTAGAAGTGACATTAGAGTCAAGCAATGTTTCCCTCTATCCCCTACTCTTTTTAGTCTATATATTGATAAATTGTAAGAGTGGCTAAATCTGCAAGGTGGAGATGGTGTTCGGTTAGTGGAGTTTGTGATAAATCTTCTTTTATATGTTGATGATATTGTATTGATTTCTAAATCGACCCATGGATTAGAAATCCACTTATATGCCCTTGAGCATTTTTGTAGAGCAGTGGGGATGCAAGTCAATACTAGCAAGACCAAAATAATGATTTTTTCTAATAAAAGGAAGTAGAGGCAACATACTTTCTTCTTTGAATACAACATTCTTGAAGAACTAAATGAGTACAAGTACCTTGGGATTGATTTCAACAACAAAATCAATTGGGAGGACTGCAGAAATAAGAGAATTTTAGTAGGGTGGAAATCATTATATGCTCTTCAAAATAGATGTAGAGAGGCAAAGTTATGGGAATGGAAAATGATTAAAGTGATTTTTGGTCTCCTAGTTTGTCCAGTGATGTTATGTGCGTGTGAATTGTGGGCTAGCAGCACTCCCGTCTCAAAATGGAAACACATTGAGAAAATAAAAAAATGCTTGATCATGAGAAATTTCAAAATAAATAGTTCAGTACCTTATGAGATAATGTTGAGTGAAACAAGAGCAACTCCCATTGAAGAAATTTCTATGGTGTGGCTCATAAGATATCTTAAAAGAATTGAGCAAATGAGAGTAGGTAGATGGCCTAATGTTATCTTCAATGAAGGCATTAATGAAAGAAATAAAACATGGATGAAATAAAACTACACATGGATGCAAAAATGAAATATCTACCTCAATGCATGTCCCACAAATAGAAAGGAGCTAAAGGATTTTGTTATGGAGTATTTTCATGAAAAGGTAAGGGAAAATCATTGGGTGGAAAGAAGAAATATTACATTGAGGAATTCAAGCCTACGTGTGATCTACAACAAAAATAGTTCATTGGAGCTAACATTTCGTGGAGGGCAAAGGTTCCTATTGTTCAATTAAGGACCAACTTACATCAACTTCAGTGTGAAGCAAGATGGTGGAAAAGACCTAAAGAAGCTTGGGAAGAAAGGGTGTGTACATTTTGTACGTCTAGGGCTGTGGAATAGGAAAAACATTTCATTTTAGAATGTGATGCATTCAAAGACATCATAGAAAGTTATGAGAACATGTTAGCATTAGTTTCTTGGCATTGTGTTTTTAGCAAGGGGATTGTTGGTAGGTTGGGTCAGCTAATCATCAATTTGAATGGGAAAAGGAAAAGGATCGAAATGCAAAAAACAAAAAACAACGAACTAATGGTCTCATAGACTATTTCTAGTCTCATGGACCTTAAAATATCATTTCATTATAGATCTATCAATGTATACCAACACACTTATTTAAATAAATGTGGTTTTGATAGTATATAAAGTAAAGTGAAAATAACACTTGGTAATACTTTCCAAAATAAAAAAAAACTAAATCAATTAAGTTTTAAAATTATTAATTTCATCTATCCAATTATAAAATAAAAAATATTCTAAATTTCTTCCATTTAAGCCAGTTGCACAATATTAAATATATAATAACGAAACACTTATTGATGTAATTTAGCGAGATTCTATAATTAAACAAGGCTGCATAGCTAGCGTTCCCTACCGCATAGTTTAATTATTGTACTAATTAGCAGATTTGAGCAAGAGTTAAATTCATTGATTTGTTTAAGTATGGTTAAATTGGAGTCAAAAACATTGAAAGAAGTGAGCCAATGACTCTTATGTTTAGAGCATAAAAGGTATTTAACTCAAATTTGAAATTTAAAAAACAAATATGTCTAAGCATTTTACAGTTTGCATATTAGAGACTAATATAATTTGCTAAGGTTCTTAAATTTTAAGATAAATTTAAATCTTTAAAATTGTTGTTAAAACCTTATATATATATATTATATATTATTATATATATATTTATATAGAATATATATATATATATAATATATATATTTATATATATATATATATTATATATATATATATAAATGAAAAATAATGTTTCATTTCAATATTAATGTCGATTTTCTAATCTTTAATTTAGTTTTTATTTAAAATTATAAAAAACATGGAAAATGAAATTATATAAAATTGAAATATTATTATTTATAGAAAACTTAAATACATTACAATTTCATATTTCTTAAACACTTATAAAAGTTTAAAATATATAGATTTTTTGATTTAAAAACAAAATGTGAAATACTTATTTTTATTAGACATACACACCAGATAAAAGTAAAATATAAAATAATTTTTTTAGTTAAACATAATTCTTTTGTTAGTTAAATGATGTATTGTTAATTTATATTAATTTTTTAATTAATATAATTTATTTTAATTGTAATTTATTGATAATGTTTCAGTTACATAGGTTATTATATTTTGTGATATTTTTTTAATAAAAAAATCATAATAATAGAAAAAGCAACTAATGAAGCAGGTTGCGGAGAGAGACTAAATTTCATTTATCTAATGAAGCAAGAAAAGTAATGCATGCATGGAGTAAATTGAGATATTTGATTAAAGAGAAACGTGGGTCGTATGGTAATTCTATCAACAATTCTAGATAATAGAAGAACATGGGCTACGTGCAAATCATAGCAACAAATTGAACATTCCTTCTTAGTTAACAACGAGATAATTTATCTAAACTAATTATTATTGGACAACTATTACCTACGCTAAAATCTAGGCTTAACAATGAGATAATTTATCTAGACTAACTATTATTGGACAACTATTATCTACGCCACGTATTATCAGCATTGTATGAAACCCATGTAAAAAAGTATAGCCAACGGGTGGTTTCAATGTAGATCCTGAAAACTTTAACATGTAGAACATATGAAGTGGGATCCAAGAAAAGCAGAGATTAAATAATGTTTCGAAGAAAAAATTAGAGATTTTTCTAAAACAGTAAAGAATTTCAATTCTAAAAAATTGAAATAGCAATACATGTACTTCAGATCTCCATGAAATTTTATTTTACGCTAACAATGGAAGACTAACCTTAAAAATTCATATGACCCAGAAATAACAAAGGCAGTCTTTGAGTCTACACTCGCGATCCTGGTGCTTGTTCCCACAATCAAAGCAGAGTATGTAATGAAATAATTATACCAACATATTTCTAATCAAAGAACTATGTTTGATAAGGAATTACAGTGGCACAATGACAAATAGATTTTGAACCAAGGGTTATGAATATTTGGAATGCATTAAACTCAACCATCAATCACTGTAAGGATCAATGGTAATCCAACGATAAAACTTGCTAACTGTTGTATGAGTGTCATAAGTGTTTAAACAGAGTGTGGCAGAGTTAATCTGGGTAGAAATGTGAAGTCCATCATAAGCGAACAAGTGCAGAGGGAGCCGTCGGATCATTTAGATTGACAGATATAAGTGGCGAAAGAAGAATGGTGGAGGAATAGACTGCGGGGGATAGGAGTGTACATATGTCTTAATCATGGTTGAACGGCCGCAATCGATCTTAGCCATCAATCGCAAATTCAAGCTTTTGGGTTACAGTCAACTATGGGGGTTGAGCTATTTAGTATCTGACGTGGTAGTTAAAGGGTTGCAGATTGTAGGATTTGATGGCCTTCGTTATCCAATGGATATCGGGCCATAAAGAGGTTGGGCTTTAACTTCAAAGCGGGCTTGAACTTTTATAAACTAAGGTTTATGAACCTTATTGGCTCCATGATGGCGGTTAAACATCGCGCAAGTGGTCCATGCGATATCGTTGTTGATCATCGGATCAAGTGTGCCCTGATCAAACGATGGAGGATTATTGTTCGGTTGTTGTTCAATTGCTATTCAGTTGTTGTTCAATTATTGTTCGGTTGTTGTTCAATTGCTATTCAGTTGTTGTTCAGTTGTTGTTCAGTTGTTGCTCAATTGTTGTTCAATTTTTGTTCGGTTGTTGTTCAATTGTTGTTCAATTGTTGTTTGGTTGTTTTTCAATTGTCGTTCACTTGTTGTTCAATTGTTGTTCAGTTTCTGTTCAATTGTTGTTCAATTGCTATTCAGTTACTGCTCAATTGTTGTTCAGTTGCTGCTCAATTGACGGATTCGAAAGGAGCAGACCCCAGAAGTGTATTGATGCGAGTTTATTTTATTTGGAGTCTAGTTTTGTGCATCCAGGTAGAACCAACGTTTGTTGGCAGATGATGTGTAGAAACACTGTTTGGTGATTGGTCAGGTTTTTTTGTTTAAAATCCACCAATGTAAATGCTTCTGATTTGTATAGGTGGGCGATAACCCATAGGTTCATGGTAAGGTGATTATGAAAACGAGGGAAGTTTCCTTTAGGCAGTTTTTCCTATATGAAAGTGGTATCATAGTAGGGAAAGGTTTCCTGCGAGTAGAAAGAAGATTTTGTGTGAAAAAGGAGGTAAAGTTATGTGAAGATTGGTGATTTGTGATCTTTATGTTGTTCTGCAGGTAGTAGCATAAGAAGGTGAGAAAACTTGCAGTAGCTTAGAGCATGGAGTGCTCATATGGTTCCACAGAGGAGAGAATCAGAGAGATGTCGAAAGACTAAGACAGGAGGGAAGCTTGGTGAGGTATCATGTAGCAAAGAAGATTTTTACTATAGATGTTTTGTTGCAGCTCATGGATATATCATGAAAGTAGCTCCACTGATGAAGTGGGTAGAATTGTTATGGGATGAAGGAGAAGCATATGACTAGGAGGTCATAAAATTTTGTGTCTCGAGAGTCTGATGTAGGAGAATTCAACCACGCTTAATCAAAATTCAATGTCAAAGCTATGGAGGAGGAGATGTGGACAACCATGTAAACCGGGAGCAAATTTCTTTTAAAAATGAGCTAATTTGATGGAATTGATAAGTCTCGAGAAGACTTAATTTAATGTAATTATCTGCCATGTATGTGTGTTGAGAGATTTAGGTGATTTGTGAGAGGAAATCGTGGATCGGTTGTTGTGCAATTGTTGTTCAGTTGCTATTCAGTTGTTGTTCAATCATTGTTCAATTGTTGTTCAACTGTTGTTCAGTTGGTGTTCAGTTGTTGTTCAATTGCTATTCGGTTGTTGTTCAATTGTTGTTCAGTTGTTGTTCAATTGTTGTTCGGTTGTTGTTCAATTGTTGTTTAGTTGCTATTCAATTTTCGTTTAGTTGTTGTTCAATTATTGTTCGGTCGCTGTTCAATTGACGGATTGGAAAGGAACGGACCCAAGAAGTGTATGGATGCGAGTTTATTTTATTTGGAGTTCAGTTTTGTGCATCTAGGTGGGACCGATGTTCATTGGTGGATTATGTGTAGAAATGTTGTTTGGTGATTGGTCAGGTTTTTTTGTTTGGACATGTTTTATGTTCCTCAATCGATCATCAGTGCAAAACAAGAATCGACTTCCAAGTAGGGAAACCTCATCAATTAAAACCAGTCTCAATTCCTCGTAAAGTTTTCCGAGTGCATCCAATGTTTCATTGCTAAGTGGTGCAGGGGTAGACTTGTTAAAAGACATAAGTAGTGCAGAGTGGACTATTGTACCACCTACATTATATGCAACTTTTCCTGTGTATGCTAGTATCAAACCCTTTGGTTTCAAAGGATTAGTTGAATGATGTGCACCATAAAGTTGCATAAGAATTTGAAAGATTATTTTTGCTGTGAATGTTTTTCCAGTTCCAACTCCTCCAGTCAAGAATAAATATAGTGCCTTGTACATGTCCATACGCATTTTCATTGCAATGTCTTTGGTAATTGCTTGTTGTTCTCTATTGAGCTTTCTTCTTAATCTATGATATTCTTCATTTTGAGGAGAAATGAATGCTCTGATAACTAGAATCCAATATTTAGTTTTCTTTTTCTTTCATGATGATGGGAATGTTGTAAATCTATTTCCAAGTCATATTTTTGGCTAATTTGTTTAGTGGTTCATTGCTTTTTCATTGTATTAGTAGCATCTATGGTGCTATTTTTGATGTCTTGAATGGCATTTTATAAATCACCCCATAATGGGTTCATATTATAAGTGGAATTGGACTCATTTGTTTTTATTGTGTTGTCATGTAAGATATAAGTAGCTTCCCATGATAGCAAGTTTTTTTGTCAATGTACTTTCAATTTTTCAAATGGCACATATAGCAGAAGCTTTTATCTACACTAGTTTTCATAGTCAATCTGTTTTTTGTATTTCACGAATTGTATGAATTTTGGTTTTTTTCTTTTCGAAATGGGTGTGCTATTTTTGTTGTACATTGAAGAAAATTCAGCAAGGCATATATGTTTAATAGCATTAGGTCAATTGATATAATAATCAATAATGGAACTACACATGACATTTTCTGAGTTGTCATCTTCTTGTTGTAGCAGGAATGATGGTTTGAGGATAAATGTACATTCGTCCATTGGCGCTGTGTTTATGAATATGCATTCTCATGAACTATGATTCAATGGAAGAGAAAGCGTTATATGGACTACTTGTCAAGCTGATATCTATTGGAGATTAATCAAAGCATTGCCCAATGTGTGTATCATTTCAATAGCATCCAGCTTTCTCTTTTCATGTTCTCTTCTTATCCTTTTAAATGCATTTGTCATTAATTTGTCGACTTTTGTCATGTAAAAAGTGCAATATGATGCAGCTGCATATGTATTAAGGACAAATTAGGCATTAGTGTTTCCATTCCATAGCTTTGGCATATTTGTGGAAAAGCTATTATTCCAAGCGTGTGAGGTTTTTCATTGCAATAAAATCATCGGTTTCTTTAATGGACTTTGTATTGCCAAGATGTAATCAGTTTCAGTTACATGCAATTCATCCAAAAACTCATCAAATGTTTTGTTGCTATTATATTCTTTCTTTTCCAAGATGTTATATATGAATTTTTCTTTTTCATTTAATGTCTCATCCACCAATGAAATTGGTTCAAGAACTTTTGTGCTTCTCATCGATGGCATTGGGAAGTTGTATCTGCAATGTGAGTTTTTCCTCTATTTGCAACTTCTTGTATGGTGGTGTTCATGTATTTTTGTAAGCTTTGGATCAAGGTGACTTGTGCTACAAGTCAAGTAATTGTCAACAAAGTTTTCAATGTCAAAATTACTATTGACTCCATATATTGGTGCATTTTTATCCATAATAATCCATGTTCATGTTCGCTTCCTCTATTTTGAAATTCAGTTACAAAGTAGTAATCAACTATCTCTCTGAAGAAGTTTTTTTCTTCAACTATCATTTTTTTAAGGCATTAATTCTATGCCTATAATAATAAGTACAAGTTACTGGATTCTTTCTTATGAGATAGTCTATATTATAGTATTCTATTGTTTCAATATGTTTTCTTTTTTCCTCTTGCTATGTAATTTGGTCAATGTATTGACCAATGGATCCCATCGATGTTCAACACTTGTAAATGTGACGAAGAACATTGCACGGCCTTGTTGACGTATCATGGCAAATATATTTTTCTTCATTTGTTGTAGGTAATAGGGGAAATTCTTATGTGCTTAAAATCAATGAAACCAATGTCACTTTTAAGAATATTGTCCAAGTTTAGTTTATATTTAATGTCTTTTGCTAGAAAATTTCTTCCTTTTAATTTCCCTTTTCTGATTCTTATTGAAATGCATGCAAAGATTTTTTCAATTATTATTCGCAATGTTTTGAAAAACAAATTTGTTGTGTGGTAAGAGAAGTCACCACTATGGTGCATTAACTCCCATTGTGCAATTTTTTGGTAGCGGAATATTTCTACAATGTCACCATCATGTGGGTCTCCATAAAGGGTTGAAAAGTTCATTTCTTCTACATATTTGTCTCTGAAGATTCCAAGGGAACGTTGGCCTTCAGCTGGGGCAAGTTCGATGAGCTTGTCTTGTAAATCATGGATGCATTGGGATACTATGTATCCGTCCACCAATGTTTCAGTTGGCATTTCATTTTCTGAATTGCTACATGTTTTTATCTTTGTCTTCAATGTCACTATTTTCAATTGGAGTGTTTGAGGTAGTTGATTTTAGGATGCTATCCCAATTTTTATTTATGTGTATGTTTTCAACTATATAAAGGTGTTGAGTACATAGTTCCTTCAATGATGTCATAAAAATATGCACACGAACATTTCCTATTTGAAATGCATTTTTATATTCCAATCATCTTTTCAATGCAACAACAACTCTTGCTGTGTTTTCCATAGATTGTGGCAGTGTAGTTTGAACAATGTTTGTTTGGGCAAGAACATTGATGATCAATCTTGTTAAACCCATCTACGATTGTTTGTGGCCCCATTGTCTTATTTGTGCAAATGCAATTCTTAATGCTGCAATACATTCTTCAAGTTCTGAGAGTGTGGTTATAGTTGGCAATGGTTTGTTTTGCCTAATGTTCTCAGGTACAACAAATTATGGCAATTTTCCATTTCAAAGTGCTATTTTGCAAACCTTGCAAATTACTTTGTTGGCCATATTTCTATGTTTTTTAAATAAATTTAGATATATTTGTTCGAAGTCTTTTCCAATCCTCTCCATATTCTTGTGAAACTTCAATTGTTTACATATTGGACATTTTTGATTAGGCGTGTCCTCTATGTTGGCTAGGTAAATTGTTATAGGGTTTTTCTTGGACAAACAATTATTTTTATTCTGTGATTTTTGTTTGCACAAATTTTTATTATTTTTTGTTTATAACCATGATAGTTGTTTTAGTATATGTACATTGACCCTATTATTTCTATCTTTCGTCATTGGCATCATATGATATTGCAATTTCTCTTCATGCACATGTGCATTTTTTGACATAGGTCCATGTCACGTGTGCAATGATGTTGTTTCTATTGGAAGAATTTGAAAATGTACATTGCTTCTGTTGTTATGTCCATCTATTGATAAAGGTACGTAATGGTTGTGAAATGCATATATTTCAAATGACATTATATTGTATGTTTGACTTGGGAAGTTGGTGCATTGGTAGTAATTAGCAATGCTCCTAGTTACAGACGACCATTCATGTATGTTTACTTTGAATAGTATTGCTTCCCATTGCCATATTGGTAAAGTATGTTTGCCAATTTGCTTTTTGGAGATTTTATGACATATTTTGATAGATATTTTTGTAGACAATGCAATGCATTGTTTGCATTACACATGATCAAATTTCATAATGACTGCACAATATAAAGTCTTAAGTATTCTACATCAAAGTCGGGTGCAATCAAATGACAAAGTGCAAAGAACATGATATCTCCACAAATGGATTTAGTGTTTGTTGCTTCATACAACCCATGGACTTTCATTTTATCATTCATTAGTTCCCAATAATTTTGTAGATCTTTACAGGGAGGAGAAATATATTGAATGCGTATTACAATTGATTGAGCTATTTTTTGTACAACAATGGTTCATAGTGCCTAGTAGAGGGGTTCTCATCATGGAACAATATATGCAATGGGTTTGTCCTTTTCTTTGAATTGAATAGAAAAAAACCTTTTGTTTTGTTAATGACCAAATCCCTATTGATAAATTCAACCATTTTGCTAGCCAACGTATGCAAAATGTGTCTCCCCATAGTCCTTGTTCATTCTCAATAGGACCATTTGAAGCGGGAAGACGCATTCTTCGCAAATATGTTTCGACGTCACAAATTCCATGAAGCTGATATAGGACATCAGGTGTTAGCTCGTAATTGAATGATTCCAGTGCTTCTATGTCACCTTGTTCAAGGCACATCAAGAAGTGGTCTATTGTGCCATTTTGCAATTCAATGGACATATATCGAAAATGCAAAAGGACTTCAATTGCATTGAAAAGAGAATCACCTGGATTGTATGAAAATGCTTAGAGTCTAAAAAGGTTGTTGGTGTTCATGACATCATCAATAGTCGCATCATTATCACATTTTTTTTTTGGTTTGTAATTATCAACATCAATTATTTCAGACATGTTTATATTGTTATTTCATGAATGCTTTTGTTGAAATTGGCTAGCTAGATGCAAGTGTCTTGTTGTTGCTAGATTGGGAATTTGGAACAAGACATGGAAGTTGTATTTGCAATGAAATAGAAGCAGGAGCAAAGTGGAATAAAACGTGCAACTAACTTAACATTCTTACTCCCACGTATTTGCAAGTAGACTCTGCAAAAGAAAACAATAGAGTTTCCATATAAGTTTCTATATGTCGAACCTAAAGAAAGGAAGATGATGAGGAAATCACAAAATCCATGTACTTTAGCAAACTATGAAGAACAAAAATGATGTTGTTGACAAGAAATACAAGTTAAGTGAGATGGTTCTAATTCGCCTAAAGCAAGACTTTGTAACAACATCATTACATATAATGTGTAGGCCATGAATATAGATTTGTTCTTGGTGAGTTTGCTTTTTTTCTATTGGCTATATTCATTTTCAACTTGACTAGAACAAATCATCATGATATTATATCTGATTGTAAGACTTGGATCAACAATCCCTTTTGTTGTTGTGCACCATAGGCGATATAAGAGAAATCTTTTACAGGGATGCCTCTGTACCGATTTTGGACCATCTCGAAGAGTGGGAGGATAAATTAAGGCGATATTAGTTAGACAATAGTGAAACATAGACCATTTACAATAGAGAAGCAGTCTTTGCCACCATAATCATCTAGAGATGGAAACTGGAACTACAATCTTCCTACTATCTCTTCTTGCCATTGAACGATAATATCCATTGCTAACCAAAATTAAATTAAAATATAGTGAATTAACCTCAATAAATGTATCAACATTGATAGCATGAGACGTAGCCATCCTAAAATGTAAAAAGCACACAACAATATAGAGGAAAAAAGTTACAATGAGGAAGCTGCACAGAAGGAAACCAGAGAGAAGATGGAAGTACAAATATTGCAAGAAGCCATACCTTCAATCAGTTGCATATATGATATGAATGTTCTTTCGCAATCACTTCGTGCTACCTTTATTTTTCTGGTGAATTCCCTCATTGCAAGCTCCGCTACGTCGTGAATTCAATACTCCAATCACCTAGTAACTTCTGAAAATGAACCACTAAGATTGAGTGAGTGCAAGTTCTAAACACAAATCAATTGTCATTTTTCTCATGACGATAAATCTGCACAAGCTACTCATTGAGTATTGCATAATAAATTTGCATAAGATATTCAATACGTTTTGAGAAAGTTTAAACAAATGAGTAAACTCTGTTACTAGAAAGAAGCTTAAATATATCAAATAAGTAGGAAAAAAAAAATTAAGTATAGTGTGTTTTCTTGGTTGGATTTCCTCAGTTTTATGTTAGGCTTACTGGTAGGTTGTAACTTGGGTTTTCTTAAAGCTCAACTTATCAGTGACTTTGAGAGTATATTTTCTTTCTTTGCCTACCTTTGCTTCTTCTTTAAGTTAATTATGTGAGTATTTCTATGTAAAATAATGGCAGGATACCCAGTTCCTATGACATATTTTACTTTTTACAATTTTAAACCAAGTACAGAAAGATTTGTTTTCCAGTGAAAGCGGTACAAAGAAATAAGAATTGGCCTTATGTATTATCATAATGTTTTGTGTAATGATTATTCTTGCTTATTGAAAGTTTCATGGACAGACGTAGGTGCACATATAAACACAATAAATCTGATTAAGATTGCAAAGGCATTCTATCTCTACTAAACGGAAATTCTCCTTCATCAATAGTCCACAATAAAAAGCTACATGCAACAAAACAATATAAACAGGGCCTGGAAGTATTTTTCTAGTTTGTAGGTGGGAAACTGAAAGGTCAAACAAAATTGGTTTTATTCTGATTCTACCACAGAATATGCAAACCTTTGTCATCATTTCCAAAATGTCCAACAATTGAACATTTGTGGACATAAGTGCTTCAAGATGTGCTTCTATAGTAAACCCACCAAGCAACTACGATATTACATAGCTTATCCAACAGATGAGAATAAAGCTAACCCAAAGCAAGTTGGGAACATAAATTCCTAGTTCCAACACTCTTTGAAGAGCACATATAGGTTTGAACTCATGCGCCCAACTACCAAGGTTCTAAATTGTGCCCCAAAAAATTGTGTAGACAAGGTTTCATTATAAAAGTGATTGAGAATATCTACCACATAATGTAGAGCATAAAACATGTGGAGAAAAAAAATTCTGTAAGGTAAAGACACACACATACTTTGGCCTTTTCTCATATCGATAACTGGATTTTGCAAAGTGAAGCTAGATTGGTTGAAAACACTTCTCCAATCCAAAGGCATATTTTTTTCTTCACAGATTTAAAAATTGAAATGAGGAAAACACTGCTAGAATCCAAAGGCATATTCTTTGCTTCACAGATTTAAAAATTGAAATGATAACCTCTACACATGATTTCCCTGAAACAATCACAATCCCACTCTATCTAAGAATGAGAATAAATTTTGATCATTTATGAGCATGTCAGAGACAAGTTCTCTCAAAATTTACCTTTCTGTTGACAACCCAACATTTGTGGACATAAGTGCTTCAAGATGTGTTTCTACAGTAATCCCACCAAGCCACTACGATATTACATAACTTATCCAAGGGGTGAGGATATATTTTCCTATATATAATTTTTCTAAAAGATAGATTGTGGAGATATAGAGTTGAGTCATTCTTCTGCCATTCGTTATCTACCTTCAAATACAAGTAACCATTGGTTTCAAAATAAACTTAACAAGTTCTTGGAACTGATGAATATCTAAAGACGTTAGCAAGCCTCCCAAAACTTTGATCCTAGAGGAGACTGAGATAGAGGGATGGACGCCCATTGCCATTATGCATTAGTTTCAAGGGGATGAGGCCATGTCCATGACTTAGGCAATTATGTTGAAATAGCTACCCCTCGAGAATCAAACTTGGCACGTCGAACTTGGCATCTATGCTGAAGAAAATGATCAGATCATGTCTCAAAGCACAGGTTCAACATAATTGAAAATTAAAATATATTAATGTTGACAAATGTCCAATATATGTTAACGGAACTGGAGGAGACAAGCTAGCAATAACAACAACAAAAACTCCTAAAAGGGGCATTCTCTTTAACAAATGAAAAGTAAAGAAAGAGGTTTGAAAGAATACTTAACTGAGAAAATAGTTCCAAGAAGATATAATGGGAAAAAAAAGGATTAAAAAGAGAAATTAACGGTATTTACAGTGTCAAGGAAAAAAACCTAATTTTGATTTGAATCTGATGCAACAAATTTCAAGAGAAGTTAGGTACATACCTAATTCCGATTTGAATTTGTTGCAACTATTTTTAGGAGAAGCTAGGTTACATACCGAGAGAAAAAAACCACCGATACGCAGAAAGCGAAGCAACATTGAAGAATAGGATGCCTAAGACTCTGGACAGAATGAACAATGTAGCAAAACGCATGGGGAAGAAACTCTTAACCCAATCTAATTTTAAATGTCTCATGCATCAATACTTTAAATGCCCAAGGACCGATTTCATTGTTGTGCATAGATTTTCATTGTTGCTTATGGTTCAACATTTATTAAATTAACTAGAACATTTATTATACCAGCATATTGTTTTTATGAAATTTCCTAACGTGAGAAAAACCCTAATTGAAGATAACCGATGTGCATTTTATAGCCCTAGTGTTTAATTACAAATAAGTAATATGTGCCACACCTTCAATCAGTTGCGAAGATGCTACAAATGGTCTTTCAAGTTCTTGCTACCTCTATTTTCTAGTGATATCGATCAATGTCAATTCAGTGATCTCCGCTACCTGCTACAGGAGTTCTAGTTCTTTACTGATCTACCTCTATTCTTCTTGTGATTTCTTTCCATTAAGAAGGGTCAGATTTCTGATATGCATTTAATCATAGATTATCCAAAAGGACAGATTGCAGCTGAAATCCATCTCCATGCTGGAACTTGATTCACAATAAAGATAATCTAAAATGGGTGATCTGTATTGCAGGCATCATCATAAGACTCTCCTATTGGTGACCACCCAGGGTCCCCAGTCTAGAGTCCCATCCCCCTTCCCGCCCTCAAACACACACCAATATCCTTTATTGTCCTACTTCGTCCCACACCGATGGTTTATCACGATGTTGCCCATAATCGTAATTCCCTTTTGGTGGAATGCATTCACGGCATCCTTTAGTTGTTGCTTGCTCCCGTACTTGGACGAGTCTAAATCATAGAGCTTCGCTGGAAAATAACCTAATTCAAAACAAAACACAAACAGATTTCGATTGGAATTTGTAACTTTTATGATACTTCCATCACAACTCTCATCCACCCCGTATGCTTCTAGTATGCTTTATGGGCTCCCTCAATGGTAAGTTACCTCGAAAAAACCATGAAACGCACCAAATCCATATACATACCTTCAGGGGCGGCGGATTGTGAGGGCGGCGGAAACCAGACGTACGTAATGCCAGCGTCCCCTGCATCGTCTACAATTCCCTTCAGTACGTTATACCAAGGAGTAGAGCTCTTGGTTGATTCCTAATTGAAGCCTTGGAAAGGTTAGCATATGAAGACCAGCCCATCATTTGGAGTCCAACAAAAACCATACGACATGCAATTCTAAATACGCAACACTAGCATAATTAACATCAATCCTTCCTGCCTAACAATTCATGAATGAAAGAATGAATGTGATTTCACTTGAAGTAAGAGGGTATTCAGAGGAGGTGTTGTAGCTTGTGCTAGTGCAGGAGAGGCTGCATTGACTATGATGCATGAGAACCATAACAATAAAGACAACGATCGAAACTTGGCCATTCTATTCTAATCTGCTGTGGTGGTCTAACTTGAAGGGGCACGGCATCCTTATATCGATGGCTGATTTCCTGAATATTTGACCATCAGAAAATTATAGTCGTGGTCAATTATTTGACTATGGCCATATCTATAATATTTTTGAAATCAACCATCGAGATAAGCTTTTGGAAATCAACTTGAATCTATATTCTACTTTGTGTGGATTAGTCAAGTCACTTTTCTATGTATTAGACGACTAGGAACGCAATATCAAGTCACTTTTGTTTTGTCCAACGACTTTTCCACACATAAGTTTGTGTGGACACAAAAATTTATGTGGATTAGACTAACAACGCAATATCAAGTCACTTTTGTTTTGTCTAACGACTTTTTCACATAGGATATGTGATAATTTTTTTTTTTTTATTTCTCCTTCATTCATATCCATGTATCTCACACTCTATCTCATTGATTTTTTGGGAGGAGTTTAAACTTTTTATTCAAGTCTTTTTCGTATGTGAATAGTTTCTTTTTGATTTCTCCTCCATTCATATCCATGTATCTCACACTTTATCTCACTGATTTTTTGGGTGGAGTTTAAACATTTTATTCAAGTCTTTTTCGTGTGTGAAAAAATTCCTTTTGTGATTTCTCCTTCATTCATATCCATGTATCTCACACTCTATCTCACTGATTTTTTGGGTGGAGTTCAAACATTTAATTGAAGTCTGTTTCATATGTGAAAGGTTTCCTTTTGTGATTTCTCCTCTATTCATATCCATGTATCTCACACCCTATCTCACTGATATTTTGGGTGGAGTTTAAGATTTTATTCTATGTCTTTTTCGTATGTGAAAAGTTTCCTTTTGGGATTTCTCCTCCATTCATATCCATGTATCTCACACCCTATCTCACTAATTTTTTGGGTGGAGTTTAAACTTTTTATTCAAGCCTTTTTCGGATGTGAAAAGTTTCCTTTTGTGATTTCTCCTACATTCATATCCATGTATTTCACACCTTATCTCACTGATTTTTTGGGGTGGAGTTTAAACATTTATTCATCTGTTTTCGCTATAATTTTAATATAGTTAATGAATATTTTTTTTAATTGTATTTTTAAAATGTTTCTTAACAATTAAAATTATATTATAAAATGATTAGTATATATTTATTAATATTATTTTTTAGTTTTACAAATTAATGGTGTTAATCAGTATGTGAAAGGTGGAAAATAATATCAATCAATGTATATCAACGACTTTATTAATATGGTTATGTTAATTGATACCCATGGGTATACCAAAGATGAATTTTCTAATGGATACCTAGTATGTGTTCTTACGTTTTACTCCATTTTCATTAAAAACTAATGATTATTGTTTAATAAATAATAATGCTCAAACATATTTTCTTTGTTGATTTAACACATTAATATTAAAACATGAATGTTTATAATATTTTTCTACCATCATTGTCATTTTCAAGCGTCGAGTTTATACCAAATCATATGTGAAACAACTATTAAATTAACTTTCAGTGACCGCAGATGTCAAACATTTATTAAATTTTTATTTTTTTTTATGTCCCATGTTCATATTTCTTTGTCAGATTTCTCGTGAAGCCCATGAACCGAAGTGAAAATGGTGAATGTACGACAATTATTAAATTAAATTTCGGTGACCATGGATGTCAAACATCTATTAAATTAATTTTTTTTATGTCCCTTGTTCATATTTCCTTGCGAGATTTCCTGTGAAGCCCATGAACCAGAGTGAAAATGGTGATGAGTGGGAGCATTTGCATGTTTCAGATTAGTGTTGGATTGCTTAAATTAGTGTCAAAATTATTGGATCTGCTCATAGTCCTTACTTTGGAACGCAGATATTTGCGATTTCATTTTAAACTAGATCTTCAGTTGGGTTATCCTATCTATTTGAAGTAGGTTTATGGGAAATCCCGTTGAGCTCCACCTTCGAGAGTAATAGTTTGTTTTTTTTTGAGAAATTTTTTCTATTGCTCTAGACGAAAGATACTTATTTTTCTAGGTATCAAATATTTGAACTTCAAATACAATTTCTATAACTGGGTTCATCTAGGGTTTGGTCACAATGGTGAAGTGGTAAAGTTATTGGTCATAGCCACTCATCACTAGGAGCTTGGTGGTTAGCACCCAGGCATTTATTAGATTGTCGAGTGAGACCTGAACTACACACAACACAACGATGAGTGGCAAGTAGTGGGTGGCTCACATGGTAGGGTAAGTAGCATGCCCACATAGATGTTAGGTGGTATTGACATGGATTTCATGTGGTAGGTATATGTGGCTCAAGTGATGATGTAAGAACTTGAGGAGGTTATATGTGGCAGGTAGATTCAACATTTTTTATAGGTCAAGTGGAAGTTTGGTGAGTGACATGTGGCAGGGACATGTCAACAGGGACATCAAACAAGATTTGATTACTCTTATAGCATGACATGGAGCATATGTGGTAAACCTTAGGATTCACGCTAAGAGGTTTTTTTGTAAGCCCTTGCAATGTTAATTGATTTTGGAGAAACAATGGGCTTGAAAGTTGTCGGTCATCAATTGTTGTCTTGATACAAGAAATGTGAATCAGAGATGAACACCATCCAACAACAAAATGATGAGTGGTTAGGCAGCAAAGAGATTCAGGTTTATTAAGTGTAGCAATGTATTACGACAATTCCATCGATTGGATCACCACTAGAGAGAATAAAAGACTCAAAGTTCGGGCGGTGAGCAATGAGAAGCAAGGCAGTAGTCACAACCTCTAGTTGTAGGAGCTAGCAAGTGAGCACTCAAGGGCTTATCAGCATATCAACCATTGGAAGTCAAAGAAACAAGAAGTGTAGGCAAGTGTCGACAAAGTGGTGAGTGATAAGTAGTGGGTAGTATATAAGTCTACAGTCACACTGCAGGTTCCAAGGGGCTTATAGTTTGAATTCCTAAAGACTAAGTCCATATGTCATTTTGGGCCATCAAGCTCCAATAGTGTTGGAGAGAAGGGATGATCCAACCACCCGAAATCTAACATAAAGGTTAAGGTTGTGGTTCCCATCATCAGCCTTCAGCAGCCAACATTAAGCACTCAGGGAACCCACAACGATTGGTTTAGGTGTCATTGAATTAGTGAAGAGATATGAAAAAGGAGGTAGCCAAGATTAAGACCGGATATAAGGGAGATTCGGTTGTTGACATAGTTAAAAATAATTTCCACAGGTAAAACCACGGATTAATACCCATGGTAATAAGAAGGATCAAGTATATATAAAACAAAATAATGATGGAACAAGTTTCTCATGTGGAGAAAAGTGAAGTGACGAAGAGATCAAAAAGAAGAAGAGAAAGTAAGCATAGTATTGTACATAATGAGATCCATGTGAATGTATGAGAGAAATAGAAATGATGGTAGGTTAGTAGCAAAGTTACTTGTTAAGAAACAACAACCATTGATATAGGCATAGGGTAGGACAAAGAAGGAGAAGAATAGAAAACCAAGCAGATTTTCATAAACAACATTCAATTTAAAGATAAAGAGGGGATTGTTGTTCTCCGTAGGTGGGTGCTTAGTAAACATTGGGGATCAATTTTTCCAGTGAATTAGAGCTTGCAAAAGAAGAAAGGGGATAATAAATCTTGCAAGTGGGTACTTTCAAATTTTGTAACTGTAGGTGGGTGCTTGCAATCATTCTTTTAAAGAAAAAAAACTTTGTGGTTTTCTCCCTTTATGGGTTTCCACGTTGAATATATGGTGTCTCTTATGTATGTTTAATTATTTGATATTTTTCTGTTAGATTCATAAACAAAATAACTAACAACGAATTAAGTGAAAATTTATTTTGAGATACTTGAATATTGATTCACACCCCTCTCTATATTAAATAATTAGTATTAGAGAAAGGTTCCTTCAGTAACATCTTAACTCCTGGAGGGAGGATCCTATATAAAATGGCTAGTCAATATGATGTCTTTTCAAGCATACCTCCACTATTTAATGGGACAAATTTTACCTCCTAGGAAATTAGAATGAAAACCTATCTAATGTCACTTGACATGGAGATTTGACAAGTTGTAGGGAGTCGATATCAGAACCAACTCCTCCAATAGATAAGGCTAGTAAGAAAATGTATGAAAGCAATGTAAGGTCGTTAGTGCATTATTTGGGTGGACTTGCAACATCATAATTTGTTAATGTAGTGCAGTTTGAGATAGCCAAGGAAATGTTGGATAAACTTGTGAATATTTATGAAGGGGACACCAAGGTAAAAAATGTAAAACTACAAACATACAGGATACAATATGAAAATCTAAATATGAATGAGGATGAGAGCATAGGAAGATTATTTATTTGAATGGATGAGCTAGTAAACACCATAAAAGGACTCGGTGATAAAATCGAAGATTCTACAATAGTCCAAAAAGTGTTATGATTTCTTACTCCTAGGCTTGATGTCAAAGTCTCAACAAATGAAGAAATGCATGACTTAAACCTCGCCCTTGGAGAATCTTCCCTAAATACATAAAACATATAAAATGAAAATGAAAAGGGATCAACCAGAACTTAGATAAGTTTCTTTTAAATTATCAAGCAAGTCAAAAAAACTTCAAGACCAAGACAACTCCAACCACATTTCAGACAAAGAGGGAGCAAACTCTGTTAGAGGACTACAAAAGGGAACTGGAAAATACAAACGTATGTTACCATTCAAATATTTTCAATGTGATAGAATAGAGAACTTTTCTTGCAAATGTCCTTATAGAGAAACTAATAATGCCAAAAAAATAAGAAAGAGGAAACATCTAAGAAAAGTCCGAAGAAGAAAATTTCTAAAAGGAAAAGTTTGTATTCACAAGAAGATAGTTGCAACTCATTAAAAGATGATATAGTTTATGAGTCTAACTCAAATCTTGATGAGAAGCTTCTTATGGAACTTGAAATGCAAATATATAGTCTAGAGAAAACTGAATTATAAGAATTTGAAGCAGTTGTTGACATGGAAAGGGAACTTCTAAGTGCATTAGTCAAAATAGATAGGCTCAGAAGAATAAACAAAAACCAGAAAGAAGATATATTAAGATGAAGAGAATAACACGAGTGGAAAAATGGTGCTTTTAAGAGTTCATTCAGAACAAGCCAAAGGAGTGGAGGAAGTCTCAATGAAATAATTACAAGAGAAAGAGAGATACTGCGATAAATTGGAATAAGAAATTGTGTCGTTGAGAAAGGACCTTGAGAAGTCTAAGACACAATTGGATCTGAACTTAAAATTTGTAAATGGATTAGAAACATTAGATAATATTATCAACAATCATGTCTCTCCATTAATTAAATTAGGGTTTGGGTATAATGAAATATTAGAACATGTAAAAGGATATTTAGACAACAAAACATCAAAATTTGAGGGTCCAAAAAGCTATGTTAATGTTCAAAATGCAGCAAGAAAGTCTCAATTTTGATTTTTCCTTGATTAAATTAAGAAAATTTGAAATTCCACATATCTTTGGAGGAGTTAACCGAGGTCACATGGCTATTTTCACTAAGTTAAAAACACTCAATTCGATTTAATGAGTTGAAGTCTCAATGTTATGCAATCAACTCACAAAACGATAGATCAACGACTTGAAAATTATCCTCTTCGAGGGGGAAACCTCCTTTACATTACATAACTGAAAAATTCTTGGATGGTACAAATGAAAAGACCTCCTTTGTATACATAGGAGTCTAAGGGGTCACAATATAATCAGAGCCTACATAAAAATAATAATGTAAGGGCACAACAATAACAATAGTGGGGTTCTATAGGGCAGAACAATAACAATATGGGGGCTACATGGGCACAACAATAAAAATAAGGTGGATACACTAGCATTATAGGGTCTTAACATGCTCCTCTCCTTCCAAAAAATGTTGTCCACAATGCTTGAGTAGTTCTATATGCTTTGGTATAAAATTCTCATCCTTTGGAATGTTCAATGGGTAAGTTATTGCACTTAATGAGATACACTGAAATTGATCGATTTTGTAGTTATCGAGTTCTTTTTGCCATGATTGCTTCAAGGTCAAATATGATTTTTCCTTCTTCGTCAAGTTCTGGTAACACTTTTTGAACTAGAAGCTTGTCACCAATAATCTTCTTTAAGCATGAAACATGGAAAACTAGGTGTACTTGGGAAAATGTAGGTAGCTCCAATTTGTATGCCATAGTACCAATCTTTTGCAACACCTTGTAAGGACTTTAGTACTTGGGTGATAGTTTATTGTCCTTCTTAGCTTGCTTGAGAGACATTTTTTGTGTATTTTTGTAGCCGTAAAAATACCCAATCACCTACATCAAAATTTGCACCAGAGTAAAGTTATCCTTTAAGAACTGGAGAACTTGTTGTTGATGCTCGATGTGATATTCCACTGCTTGAAACTTAGAATTTTCTCTTAAAGATGATGTGATGGATGGTGGATGATATCCATAAAGTGCCATAAATGATGTCATTTTTGCTACCATATGGAAGGAATCGGTATACTACCATTTAGCGAGAGGTAACCACTTGACACATTGTGTTTGTTTATTAGATACAAAGAAATGAAGATATCCTTCCAAACATGTGTTCACTATCTCGGTTTTCCCATCAGATTGAGGATGATAAGATGAGATATGAGCCAATTGAGTACGAAGACAAGAAAATAATTATGTCCAAAATTTTTTAGTGAAAATAGGATCTCTATCACTTACTATAACCTTTGAACAAAGTTATTGATCAAATGAGAACTATTACCTGAAAATGAGAACTCTAGCCAAAAAGCCCCAAAAAACATGAAAAAACAGGCTGAAAACAAAAAGTGTTGATACTAAAATAACATTTTTTTTTTGGGGGTAACTTTTCAACGTTTTTTAAAAATGGCAGTAAAAACCAATTTTTTGGTGCAAAAGACACCATGAAAATGAAAAGTGTTGATGCTAGAATAAGATATTTTTTTCTTTTCTTTTTTCAAGGTAAATTTTCAACATTTTTTAATAATAAGGTTAAAAATAAAATATCATGACTCTAAAAAAATTTAAATTTTGAACAACTTTCAAGCATGACATTAAAGATAAAATATCATGTCTTTGAAAAGCCTTGAAATTCCGACAATTTTTAGGGATGACATTAAATGTAAAAGGAGTTATCTTTAGTGCAACTTTTTGGACTTTCTGATGCCGAAATCTGACAGAAAACTTTGAGGTGAAATCTTGATTTGTGTTATTTAAACTATTTTTTTGACTATATATATGGATTCAACACCCTTAAAATCCCCTAGGGCACTTTGATTGTCCAGTGATTACCATCATGTTTGTGATTTCCCTAAATTCCTACTCGATTCTAGAGAAATTAGACAAGGAAAGCCCAATGGAAAAGCTTCCAAAATGTCTCACTAAAGACAACTTCAATATAAAATATCATTTCTTTGAAAAACCTTAAAATTCCAACTATTTTTAGGCATGGTACTAAAGAAAAAGTACTTATAACTGTTTGCAACCATATCATTAAAGATAAAATATCATGACTTGGAAAAACATTAAAATCTTGACAATTTTTCAAGCATGGAATTAAAACCAAAGATTATGACTACAAAAAAAAATTAAGTTTTCAAAATATTTCAAGCATGACATTATGGAAAAAAATTATGACTAAAAAAACTTTAAAAATGAATACCTAAATGAAAGAGTTATTATACCAAGAGTATTTTTTTTAAATACTAAATGTATAGTGATTTTAAAATCTTAACCTAAGACAACTTGATACATTGCAACAAAAAATTCAAAATCAACCATCAAATTGGCACGCAGTGTATGTGAGCTCGACCCATTGTAACGAAAACTTAAAGACCAACCATGAAATTGACACATTGTGGGGACAAACTTGATTCATTATAATGAAATTTTAAAATCAACTAACAAATTGCACATAATGGGATTAGGTTGCTAATCGAGCATTTACTCGATCCTGTAGAGAAAAATAATAATAATAATAATAATAAATAATAGAAAGTTAAATAATAAAAATACAAAATACAAAAGAAACGAAAATTCAAATATTGAAAAAAAGAAACAAAAAATATAAAAATAATACAAGTAATAAATTAAAAATAAATTAAAACATGAACAAAAAAAAATCAAAATAATAAATATAAAAAAAACCCAAAAATGAAAAAAAAAAATCAAATTAACTTGTAAATATAAAAAATTTAACAAACCAACAAAACAAATAATTAAAAAAATGGGGGAATATTTTAAAGAAAACACAATAATTTACATTTAAAAAATAAACTATTTTTTTTAATTATTAAAAAAAAAAAAACATTAAATAAATAAAAAAATTATATTAAAAGAAAAACAATTGTCCCCTATCAATTCCCTCCTTGCCCACCCCTACGGCCTAATTGGACCAGGGGTGGTGGGGCTGATTCCAAGGGTGGCATGGTCCATTTTGGGAATCGACCCTACCACCCCTAGTGTGACGCTCCTATCCAGGCGGTGGTCTTTCAACCACACATAGGCAGGTGCGGCACGGCTACCCAGTTTCTTTTCACCAATACTTATGAGTACGGGCTACGCCTAACATTCAACACTTTGTTATTTTTCTTTACTTCTACTAAGCCTTCATTATTTAGACGATGAAATAACATTTACATCATCATCATCATATCATAAATATGCAAAGCAGAATTACTTTCTTTTAATGCGAGGGGCAACTCCCAGATTAGAGTTTGCCCAATAATAATAATTCAGTCTTTTTACAAGTAGAATTACCAGTACAAAATTGCTAGGAAACTCCAAAATTCACCTTAGCAAGTTTTCTAGCTTTCAGTAGTTTCGACATGGTTGTGTCGGGTCACCCACCTCACTGGGTCGGGTCATCAATCGTTCAATAGTACCCACTTTCTGCCTTCGTTCACAGCTTCCCATGTTCATTTTGTGTCATGCAGCTCATCACACCGGGCAGAGGTGCCCACCCCGTTAGGTTGGGTCACCCTTCATAGCTTGTCGCAACTCAGCACCCTCCGTGGCTCCTTGCATTGGGCAGAATTTCCCATAGCTTGTTTGCAAATCATCGTAACTCGGCACCCTCTACAGCTCATCGTGCTAGGAAAAGGCACCCAATTCGTCGGTTCACCCTCCGTAGCTCATCACACCGGGCAGAGGCACTCACCTCGCCAGGTCAGCTTCAGCATCTCATCCGTAGTTCATCAGTTCGCCCACTGTGTAGACCTTCCTATGCCCACCATTCAGCTTGCCCATCCACCCACTGTGTAGACCTACCCAACCACAAAACTGTCCACCTAAAACCTGTAAGTGATTTCTCCTTCCTCGTCTCAATATTGTGGCCCTCGGTCTGCCTACACCTTGCCTTCGCTTCAATTTCTTCTCACCTTGCTCACCAATTGTTAGCTCAATGCTTTATGCTTGGATTTTGATGCCTCCTTCTCCCCAGTTGCTATCTCCAATATATATGCATCCTCCATGTGTTACGGTGGGTCGGCCTACCCAGGCCAACCATACAAATCGCACATAACTCGTCGGTTTTTTGACACTCCCTATAACTCATTGTGCATGTGCCCATACTTAGCTGATTTTCCACATCTCATTTTTTTTACTCTCCAAGTATCTTGCAGCACCATCGCACAACTCATCGTCGCTCTCTTGTCGGGGCACATTTAACCCAATGCACCCACTCATCGTCACAAATTTGACTCATCGCACATAGCTGAAGTTTGTCTCCCACTGCCGCCCGTCATATATGAGCACACTTAACTTGTGGTCGTGACATACTCCCCCACTTTAAATGGTTGCCATCCTTGACAGCCCCATCATACATCATCGCAAAGTGTCACCAGCTCCAACATCTGCAAAATTTCCATTCTGCCCATCTCTGCTCCATCATCACATAAACCACCAAGGTTCATGATTTTATGAACTGGAAGTCTCCTCAATCCATGACCATCAACCACATCTATCGCAATCTCACATGTTGCCCCATCATGGAAGGTTGGTAGCTCCAACTCGACTACATAAAATTGCTGCAACATATATTGTGTCTGACCCCATCATGTATCGTAATCATGTGAATCACTACATAATACTCCATCCAACACAACGTCTCAGTCATAACTAAGACATCTATCTGACAAAAACTTGGTGCACTGCATGCCCCCATGTCATTGAACTAGTTGGGTAGCTAATCTAACTGTAGTGCTCAACCCGTGAGAATGAACCTCCCCATGTCACCATTGATTGTTTCTTAGAATCCTATCACAATCTCAACTTGATCAAGAATCCATCTCCAAGTGTAAATAAGCCATGCTCAGGTCCATGACATAGTCCATCATCCCATCTGCAACATGATTCCCATGATGTTAATGTCAATGTGTTGTCATACAGTTGCATTCATCCAAGAATCATACCCCCCATCAAGAAAAGAAGCCTCATCTCCAAGGCTCCCTTGAAATGGTGGTGTAGTCCTCCTCAATAACAAGGACTTGCACACACCTATCCTCCAAGGTCTATCTATAAAGAAGGCCAAGAATTTTCCTCCCTAACTCTCATCCACCCATGTATTCGATTGATACCGCCTCCTCAAATACTTGTGCACAACTTCAACCTCCTCATGTGTACAACCAAGCTTCTCAAGCTTGTCTCTCGTCAACTGAAAGTCATATATGCCCATGGCATACCTCCAAAAATCCACTATGCCAGTTGGATCTCTACCTGCACAATATTCCCCAGCCACTACCTTAGAAGAAGTATTTGAACTTCCTTCATCAGTAACTCCATGGTGAATCTCCTTCATAGAAGATGCACTTGTCAAGTGTCTCAAGATGTGTGAAACTGCCTTTCCACCCTCACCTTTCCTTCTAGCTCTCACAACAAAGTAAACTATCTTCCTTTATATATTGTTAAAACAAATATTTTGTATTTAATAGGCCTATATTAAAAGTATTGAATGCCAATACCTTTAATATTGGCATTCAATTTCTTTTTAACAAATATTGTCTTTTTTCCCATACATAGATATTTAGACTAATCTACAAGCTTAAAATAAACATAGGTGTAGACCCATTCCTTAGGAAAATAAGTAAGGAGTTAGCCTCTCATTTTCACATAGGATATTGGCATCCCTTGCTATAGATATGAGCAAATTATTAGCATAGAAACACAAACATGATGTCTACATGCAAAAAAGAGAAATGTTTTAGGAATTTAGCTAATAGTAGAATGACAAAAAATCATAAAGTTTGTAGGATATTCAATGATTTCAACCAATAATTTGATGCAACAACATTCTACAACCATGCAACATTTCTCAGACCTATACATTACTTTCCATATGAAAGATATTTAATTTCATAGCTCTCAACTAAATGCATTCATTTACAAAAACACAAATGGCCAAACTGAAGGTAGCATTTTGATTTCCAACCCAACCTTATACCCACTGTAGCTGAAAATCACTTGCAGTAGTCACCCTTGAGCCAAAAACATGATCTAAGTGGATTTTTCTTAAGTAGTTTCAACAGATGGTTATACTCAACTCCAAGAGGACATGAATCACATATATGTTTAGTTGGTTTATTAACTACGCAAATACAATATAAATTCACAATATTGGGTGGTTTACTAGTTGTGGCAAGCACTCTAAGAGTTGTTTATCAAGCCAAAAACAAGAACGCAAGTGGTTTGTCAACTCTCTCTCAAGGTGGTTGGTAAGATACCAAATAATTAAATTTCCAATAGATTGAACACACTTGAGTGTCTTATTAAAAATTCTTGCAATAAAAACCGACGAACACCAAAGGGATCTGAAAATGTAGCCTCTTATTTATATTAATAACTAAAAACAAGATACATGCTCATATAAGACATATTGAAGTCCCTACAAATAGCATGTATGGTTGCTTAATGATGACTACTCTAAAACATTGAAGCCCACTTGTGAATCTTGGATGGATCCACCAATGTGACCGCGGGGATTTCATCTCGAGATCAACCTAGAACTCGCTACGTCAAGTTATGAACAAAACAAAATAAGATAGAAAAACTCTAGATGATCCAAAATTCCTAGCTCATATACCCTTTAATAGGCTTGAGGGACTCTCTAAAAACATTATTTTATTATTTTCCCTCGAAAAACAAAGGCAAATACTATGGGTAGATTCCATGGGAAAATACCATGGGTAAATTCTGTAATTTTGACAACATCAAGAAAAGGGAATATTACAAATCCTCCTACCCAAGGATTGCTTGCCCTCAAGCAATCCAATTCTATCCACAACAAAAGAATATGTATACTAATACCTGGATCCCATACAATCAAGTGTGTCATTCCATATATCCATGATAAATGATGATGAATGGATCCTTAGATATTTGGATCCCAAATAATCCTTCAACCAATCCTACACTCAATACATTCACATGGATCCTAGTGCCATCTAAGTCTTGGGACCTATGGGTTGTGATACCATTCTAGCCCTCCATCATGGCCCATGCCTAAGGGGCCAAGCTGTAATATTCCCTTCGCTAAGGGTATCCTCCTAGGAATCATCTTATCGCTAGAGTTCCAACACATAATCTCTTGCCAATCCATCCTGTGGAAGGGATCTAATGTAGGAATTCTTTCACATGGAATAAGTCTACTATGTTGATGTTGCCTGAGGCTTAACTCATGCTGCTCCACTTGGTCACCCAACATGATCAATTTCAATAAATTTGCCCTTCTCTCCCCAATATATAAAGGCAAGTTGGTAGTGTTGCAAGCATTATCTATGTACCCCTAGAGAGGGATGTTTTGGAACTCCCAAATGTACTCCTCTGATTTCCTTGTGAGTGAATTGAGTTGTTCTCAAACACTAGATAGCCTGGGCATTGATTCAACACATACCCCTATGATCTCCTCGATTTTCCTATTCTCCTGTAAGACAGTGTCTGAGACTATCCCAACTCTTTACTTCAACATCATAATATATGTATTGAAATGTATGATCTTTTCTTGAAATTCCTCTACTGGAAATTTTGGTGCCTTGTTGAAAACCTCTAAACCTGTCTGCACGAGATGCTTAGCTATCATAGCTCCAGATTAAACCTTTGAATGACTCTAGAAATGGATCATCCTACATACTATGTTTTTCATGTTGTACCTCATGATAATGACCATCATGATGGTTCAGTATTGTTGGCTCCCCACTCAAATTTCCCTGGCCTTGCCCATATATGAAGACAATATGTCGTCCATCCTCTCCAATTGTCAAACATAGATGTAATGGTGGACTACTATCTATACTTGATTGTTCATATTCTTTATGGGCATCCCCCTTGAGACCCATGGACTTAGTTCTTCTACCAGATCATTAGGAAGAATGACCTCCTTTCTTTCCCCACATACCTTTTCAAGTTTACTAATTGGCTTATCCTACTAGTCTCTCTGAATAACATTGTGCTCTTTCTCACCATATGTACTTGAATGCTTAGATCCTTCAAATGAATCCTCATATTCTATGCATGTTTCCTCCTTCCTTCCACCTAGACATGAATGGTTAAGTGCCCAAGTTCCCTTATAGATAAAGCATAGTCCTCTCCTTATCAATTCATTCTTGCTACAAGTTTTATTTTCTTTTTTGTTTCTTCCTCTATCAATCCTCTTCGACTTCTTCCTAGTCAACACTTTTATAAGCAATTCTATGTTTTGCATGACCAACTTTTCAACTAGATCATAGGCGTCTAGTGATGCAACTAGTTCGTTTCTCCAATTGATCAACAATTTGGATCTTAGGATCTTACAAAGGTAGGAACCTCCTTCTAAAATCAATTACATAATCTTCTGCATGCTTGTTTTGACACGTTTTAGATGAGCTAATGTAATGCCGATGTAAAAGTTATGAACACTTGAAAGATTAAGTCTTCACATTCCAGATTTAGCATGAATGTGCCAAAGCTAAACTTTGCCATGAGTTCTAATATTTTTCACTGCTTCTGAAAGGTAGGAAGCATGATGTTTTTCAACTCCTAAAGGGTTTCCAACATCATTTTTAATAACTTCCTCATGAGATCATTGCTAGAAGGAAATATAGGTGATGTTAGAACTATGATCCTTCTATGACAAGTTGAAATTGTGAGTCTAGATTCTTCCCAAGCATGCTACCAGAGTTTGGGTTGTATCAACGCAAGCATAGATGGCTTGAGAGCCCAACTGAGTTTCTTCCATTGTGGTTGCTCCACCTTGGATAGACATCTATCTAATTCCTCCAACTTATGAAGGTATATGACTGACTTTATTTATTACAATTCAGATCCAAGTTCAAAGAGACACTTACTTCTTACATCTCCATTCTGGATATCCTGTGACTGTTGAAGGATAACATAACCCTTCTGAGAGCAAGGCCGATTGTTATGTTCTTTCTTCTAATCTATACATTGTTTCCATTTTTTATTCATAGAAGTATTGTAGCCTACAAGATCCATTGATGTATTACTATGTTGATTTCTGAGGCATTTCCAAAAGTAAAATGATGACATTATGATTTTGAATCAATGGATCTCAATACTTAGTCTTCCTTCTCTCCTTGGATTTATTAAATAAAAATCAATTTACACCCCTTCGAGAAATTGATCTATGCTGGGTTGTAAAGGAAATAAATGATAAATCTTCAGGCCCCATCAAGACATTGAACCACTGCAAATAATAGTGGACAAATGATAACCCAATGCAACAATAACTGTTGTAGAAGAAATTCTCCTACAAATAATTAAAGCCTCAAAATTGACCTCCTACAGCAAAAGTTAGCAATAAATAATATTTTGTAGAGATTTCCTTCAAATAATAAGTCCTTGAAAAGTGCTCCTGATAAACCCTTGTAATATTAATATTCTCTAACAATAATAACAATGATTTGAACACACTAAATTCAACCCAATGTTAAAAAATACAATCTATTGGAAGCAATAATGAAGTAATTTGAACCTTTAATGTTGAAGGAGAATGATTCCTTTGAAAATCCTCTGATCTATGTTTTGTGTGATAGCTTATGGCCCTCAAAGCCCTATGCGAAACCTGGTATATGTGTATGCCCTCATGGCCTTAAACAACTATTCGTGCTAGTGACAATATTAAAATTCCCTATAAGAATGTTTGTTACCTCTCCTGAAGTTCTTGGAAACTGATACTTAACCCTTAGCCCACTTACGCCAATTAGCAATCGAAATTTCCTGAGAAATTCGACATATCTCTCTTTAGTATCGAATAACAGGGCTATTTTTAAAGATTCTTTGCTAGATCCCATGAGCATGCAATTGGCTCAGTTCAAGGATGCTTCTAGTCCTTTTTCACCAAGAAAGGGATCAACCTCGACTAACAATGCAACAAATTTGTTGAATGAAGGCACCTTAATTTTATCTCTTACAATAGGTGGAAGATATTTGTCTTCACAGAGACGCAAATAATTGACTGGCCTTTGGGGCTTCCCTTCAGTGCTTAACGACTACTCGGTAGAATATCTTTAGCTCATAAATTAAAGCTCCCCAAAAACTAGTGCAATACTCCCAATACACATAAAGTCATGAGATATGAATAATAATAAATCCTTTATCTTAATGAAGCATGGTATAACTTATGGTGATCATTGACCTAATGGGTAACGATATAATAGACTTATGTGACCATTCAACCAATGGGAAAATGATATAATGGTCGACCCAGTGAAATGACCTTTTTTACAAAATACATGTCAGTGATGACTCCTCCCTATAATGAAGAGATGAGGAAATCTGAATGATGTTTATGGTATTTCTGCATGGAACTCTTGTTGTAAGTGGGATTGACACTGTCTTATCTCCTTATAGATTTTCATTAAGGAACAAAAGCAAAAAATATATATTCGACGTCCTCCCTTTAGCATGTGAATATAACCTTGACTTTGGACAATTCGTGGTTGTGACCAAACCCTTTGGCAATGTGACAAAGCCTTCTACACTATGAGAATATATGCAAGGGTTATTAGCCTTTCTCATCACTGTGGCTTGGATAGATCCATGCCTGTAGCTGACAGATTGGCCTAGCACCATGAGCAAATCAAATCTCGACTCCAAGGATCCTGGACCGTGCTGATAACACATGCAAGCTCAACATCAACTAGTGTTCATTATGACCAATTCAATGGAGGTCAAAGTTGGTATTTCTTTGGACCACATTGATTGGATGTTAGCTCAACTTGAGGTCAGCTCTAGTCTTTGCTTCCACCACTAATTTATGTTGCAAACCCGAATGCTCTGGACCAGATCTAGTATGCATCATGTAGCTCCAATTCAACCATGACAATCCATAGGGGATAAGACCTTAATAATATTTGTGGCACTGATTCTAGACTTGTTACAGATTCGACCTTCTTTTGTTCCAAGACCCTAAACTTCTGTTGTAAACATCGATCCATAGGAGGTAGATAGATTTCGATTATTTCATATATTCAGCTTCACAAGATTTATCCTTTGGGTTTTGTAATCCAAAAGCTTGCGTATTCTGAACCTTTCATCTTCCAAAATCAACAAATCAACCACTGTGATATTCTTATCCTTCTCATCGATCCTTCATGATAGGGTTCAACTTCAGGAAACTAAGGTTCGACCTTTAGAAATTTAAATCTCGATCTTACCCAATAGTTCGAAGATACTTGAGATAGGGTTGTACCAAAATTCTACCATCACTTTATCCCTACAATAATATCAAAACAAACCTCGTTACCTCTTAATTGGTACTTTTAATTTAGGATCTAGATGGATCCAGAGGCACCCCACTTTCTATACATGTTAGCCTCACTCTCTTAAAAATCAATAATAAATCCAATTATTAAATTAAATAAATAAAATGATGAGAACTCCTCAAAGTAGGGAGTCTAGTTTTGGATGAGAGATTCTCTCCAAATAGCTATCCTAAATTAGAGTGTAAGTTGAGAAATGTCTCAACCAAGTGATTCTAAGATAGATGCACTATCTTAAGATCACTAGCTCATGTATTTAAATGTATTATTAAATTATTTGAGTAAGTGAGAATTACATGAGCATGAGAGACCACATGATGGCTCTCTATCTTTTCTACTAGTTTGTCTTTTGTGTGTTGTTGGTTTGATTATTGTGTGTGTTTACTATGGTTGAGTGGTTTCAACATGTGGTATTAGAGCTTGGTAGATCTAAGTGTGTCATTATACTAATCAGTGACTAGAAGCTCTGGGGATAGATCCGTTGTGAGTTTTTTTCATTTTTGGAACATGGTTATTTATTATCAAGGTCTCTGCAATTATACACCCTGAGCTTTCTAGGTTTGTTTTCGGCTTTGCGATACTGAGATCCAAGTTCAACGTAAGAAACTAGTGGAACGCTCGAAGATGTTTCTATTTGATGGCTAAAAAAAAATATTGTATCATCGATTTTAGATGCCTATTATTATGAGGCAAGTGTAAGAAAAGTGAATTCTATGAGTTGAAAGTTTTTTTTTGCAAATCGTGTTGGGAGACTGTGTTTGGAGGCATCATGGCTGTGTGGGAGAGAGGCATTCCTCATATATTTCATTGTGTTGGAAAGCCATGCTGGTTGGAGTTGTAGACTAGATTCCTTGAAAAATTTAAGCGTTGCATAATATTGACATGGAGTTTATTTGTGGCTGCATTGAGAACGGTGTGGAATTTGAAGACGTGAGCTTGTATGTGTCCTTCTTGAAGGCCCAATGCTAGAGAAAGGCCCGTGCATTCACCACCAACAATGCCGATGTCCATTTGTGCAGCATTCATGTAAAGCGAACTCTAGTTTCTATATAAATGAGTTTCCTCCTCTGAGTTAAGAAGAAAGGTCTGCTCACCCAATGGAAGGAACTTAAAAGTTCCCTTGGGTTCAAATACTAGAAACTTAGATCAGCCAACCATTGCTCATAGTGCAAACTGCAACATTACAGAAAAGCATTATGGGGAATGTGTATTCTTCTAGAAGAAATTCCATGGCATACACTTTCTAGTTGAAAAGAGAAATGGTCAAGCATTGAAGAATCTATCTGGAGTACCCATGTTGAAGAAATTTTAATGTGTTTCCTGAGAAAGAATATCACTGTGGAACCTATTTGACTGATCTGTTCTGGAGTACCAGACATTCAAATTTATACTGCATCATCAAATGACAAGGAATGGTGAAGTAAATACATCAAAGTCATGAAGTGTTGAAATTAGTGAGTATTATAAAAACATGAGTTTTAAAATCACTAATGGAACATAAGTGCACCACATTTCATTGTGAAAGTGGACTAGTCTTAAGTTTAAAAGTAGATTATTATAATAATTTGCTAGTGGTGAAAAGAATTATGTAAACATAATTATGATAATAGTTCTGGTGAGAAGAGATAATGAGTGCGATAGTGCATAAGGTGAAAAATAAATGGAATGTGGTCATAAAATTTTGGAAAAAAAATTGTGGTGATCGTGTGCTAGATCTACCTGAAATTGAATAAGGGGATCTTAGGTACACCATGTGTAATGTATGCATGTGCATGACTTGTGTTCAAATTATCTATTTATATTATGCTTAAACAAAATGCACATAAGAAAATCTACATATACAAGTCATCGATCAAGATCCTGAAATCAAAGCTCCCATATTCAATTAAGTTCATAAGCACAAAGCGTCACATCATCAACTTGATAAAAGTAATATTCTGCAAAAACATTTCACAACAGCTAATTCACGCCATCTAGTTAAGGACGCTACAAATCAAGCACTTCAAGCCAAGACGACATCAACATCCTCAACACTTTTTGTATCGCTTTCAAATACACTTTTTTTAATTGAATTGTATGGGTACATTCTCAATTGTAACCAACACCCTAATTTTAATTGTTAAGGTGAATACATTAAGTCAAGTAAGTCTTCAACTGATTCATCAAGATTGAACTTGTCGTTTGTATCTTGGGTGCATTTTCAACAGTGCTCAACACCCTTTCCTTTTTTTACAAATCATCACATTCAGTGAGTACATTCAAGAAATCACAAGTGTTAGTAATCAATCAGGCAAGTTCAAGCAAACCATCTAGCAAGTAATCATCATCAAACAAATGTGAATTCTAGTATTCTATTCTACAAGCAATAAATCAAGTGAGCATTAAAATAATGAAAGCAAGCAAGTGTGAGTTCAAACAATCAATTGTTAAAACAAGTTCAAGCGAGCGTGCAACAATCAATCAAACATCAAGAGAGCGAATTCTACAAATCCAGCAAGTATTAGAAGAAAGTGAGCGGGAGTTCCAACAAGTTCACATGGAAAAAAGCATTCAGTTGTTAAAGATTCTTAACAATTTCATCCTCTCAACTACTAAAGACATGGTGCAAATCAGCAAATCATCTCTTGTTGATATTCAAGTGAATCTTCACCATGCACATGAAACAATCGAGTTTCTTCAACTGGAGTCGCAACTGCAAATAAATGAGTTGCAAGAGAAGCATGTTGCTTCCAAGTCTTTGACCAATCCAGAGACAGTTGATCATTTGACTTCATTCATCCAACCAGCTTCAAGTGTTGAAGTTGTTCCAGTTCAACTTTCTTCCAATTTACCCATCATCAAGCCATGGGAAGAAATTCAAAGTAATCGAAATCGACGCGGATTAGGATATGACAAACATGAAAACAACTTGCATATCCCCAATTATTCTAGACCGATCAAGTTCATCAGTGCCAAATTTCTTGATCAAATAACATCAACAAGCCATGAGAAAGTTGTAGACAAACACACATGTGCATAAATTGATGTTTCAGTCAAAGAAAAATGCCTTCATTGCCAAAGAACCAGTCATCTAGATGATTATTATTTTGATCTCCATCCTTATCACCATTGTGGCAAGTCAAATTATACATTAGAGAAATACTACAACCAATGACCGTTAGCCAGATTGAAGACAAATTATTCATGGATTGATCCCTGGGAATGGTCATCCACAGCCAGAAGATTGTGCAAGTTTTACAATTGAATTCACTCACACATATTGCAGCCAACAACCAATTGAAGATGGTACTCTAATGCACCTAAAAGTGGGAGTACCAGAGTGAAACTCTCCTACACCTGAAAGGGGGGAGTTCGAAGTTCAGATATATTTTGGATAAGATTGCCTCTCTTTTCAGCTGATAAAGGGGGGGAAATGTCAATGAAATTGACAAGTGGTTGTCAGACTGAAAGTCTCGACAACATCAACGAAGCAACCAATGGGCATCTTCATCAGCCACTGGGCGATCATCATCAACAAATATGCCAATGGGCGTTCATCAAATTATGTCACTGGACACCGGATGTCATTTTCAAGAAAAGCACAGTTGGATCCTTTTGTGGTTTGGCACATGATGGAGTTGTCAAATGACATTCAGAGATGAATCCATCATCCAGCTGACTCATGTTCTCTTCATATTTGAGTTTTTTCAAGCATCCAACTTTAGCAATTTTTCAGGCAAATGTTTTTTGAGGATCAACTTGAGAACTTGGAAGATGGTTCTTTGTTCATTTTGGATTTATCAATGAGGGGGAATGTTATCCTTACTCTCTTAAAAATCAATAATAAATCCAATTATTAAATTAAATAAATAAAATCATGAGAACTCCTCAAACTAAGGAGTCTAGTTTTGGATGAGAGATTCTCTCAAACTAGCTCTCCTAAATTAGTGTGTAAGTTGATAAAATGTCTCAACCAAGTGAGTCAAAGATAGGCGCACTATCTTAAGACCACTTGCTCATGTATTTAAATGTACTATTAAATTATTTGAGTAAGTGAGAATTACATGATCATTAGAGACCACATGATAGCTCTCTGTTTTTTTTGCCAATATGTCTTTTGTGTGTTGCTGGTTTGATTATTGTCTATGTTTAATATGGCTGAGTGGTTTCAACAATACACTCAGTTGTGTTTGGAAACAAATTTCCTACCAAATGGATGTCTTTTGATCTGCCTAGATTAAATTCATAATTCTTTGATGGAAGGTACAAGCCGAATATGCCCCATGTCAGATATGCTTGCAACCAAATGCAGTTGTTGACACCAATTCTAATGGTTGCGAGATCCCAGATCAGTATGCCCAAATATATTTTTCAATGGCACTTTAAATATAAGATCCCTGGAACCACTCATAATCCAGCTTGCAGATAATATTAAATACTTAGATAGTACTTGGATAAAGAAACCCTCCACAATAAATTTGGCCACTAGGTTTCAATAAGTATGACAAATCTAAAGATCTGATCCTTTGAGTTGATCTCAATAATTGATAAAACAATTTTATACAATGGTCAATTAAGGTGGCTATGGAGAACCATTGAAATTGACAAGATCTTTAGCTAGGGTGACCACGGAGAATCACCAAAACTAATTTTCTTTAGTTGCAATTTAGAAACCCTCAGGATGGCAAGAAAACCTGGCTCTGATACTATTGTAAGATCCCAAACAATTAAATTTCTAATAGATTGAGAACACTTTGGTTTTCTAATAAAAAAGTTTGCAATAAAAAACCATGAACACCAAAGGGATATGAAAATGTAGCCTCTTATTTATATCAATAACTAAAAACAAGATACATGCTAATATAAGACATACTAAAGCCTCTACCAATAGCATGTATGGACGCTAAACAATGACTAGGCTAAAACACTGAAGCCCAATTGTGAATCCTGGATGGATCCACCACACCAATGTCATTGTGGTGTTTTCATCCTAGGATCAACCTAGCACTAGCTATGCCAAGTTCTGAACAAAACACAATAAGGTAGACAAAATTTGGATGATCCTAAATGCCTAGCTCCTATCCCCTTTAATAAGTTTGAGAGACTCTCTAGAAACCTTATTTTATTATTTTCCCTTGAAAAATGAAGGAAAATACTATGGTCGGAATCCATGGGAAAATACCATCGTAAGTACCTGTTGTGCTCTACAAACAACCCCCCATTTCATATTATTTTTATTCATAAAACATTAAAATGTGAAATGGGTCCCTTCAAAATAAAGTTGATATCAATACCTTTACTTAACAAAAGGTCTGATAATCAAATGAGCGCTTTATAAAAAACCCTTTTTAAAAACAATATCCATTTAAAAGAAATAAAGCAAATCTCGGTCATTGCGATAAAGCGATCGCAAGATCGCATATCGCAATGACATGAGGGACATATAAAATGGCACAAGGCTTTCCGCCGATGCGATATCGCATTCGGCGATCGGCGATCGGCGATATCCAACGCACTACCAAAAGTGCCCCATATCAATACCCCCGATGCGATAAGCTATTGGCGATCGGCGATCGGCGGGTTCCTATCGTTTAGGTCTCAATGAACATAAGCCTTTCGCCGATGCGATATCGCAATCGGTGATCGGCAATACTGGATGCAATTGTTAAGGCGGACTTGTTATAATCCCCGATGCGATGCGATAAGGCATGGTTTTCAACATAAAGTCGTTAAAGTGATTGGAAAGCTCAATTTACTCTTATTTAAGGCATAATCACTTCCACTCGGCCACCAATACGTCCATTACATGCTTAAAGAGAATTCTCGACCGAATAATGATATAATGGGCATTTATAAGGTGGTAGGTTTTATACGGCCATTTAATGGATTCAAGTCTTAAAATCTTTCCATAGATTATCTCCGCGCCCGTTTTAAAAGCTGAATATATTGCTGCGCATCTATTCATTTGCTATCAATTGCAAGTTTTATCGCTATCTCTCTGTGTTACGCCAAATTGCCTCTCTGTGCAGAATAAAGTCATAGACAAGAGTTCGGGCATGATGGGTAAGAAGTCTAAGAAGACCTCAGGTGCTTCCAATCCACCAACCTTAGGACAAGCCACTGCAAATAGGAAGAAAGGCCTAATATCTGATACAACATGCACAGGCCTTACCAGAGTAACTTGGCAGGGTACTTATGACTTAATTGAGGCCGAGAAACCAAACCAGATGGTAGCAGAAGCTACCCCGGATTCATTAAAGAAGTCAGACTGCACTCTCAAGGATTTGGTTGATTCTTTCCTTCACAGGATAGCAGCCAGGGAGCAAATTCTCCCATATACAGACGTGGTGCGATGGGCGATTGAAGAAATCCCCATCATGGACAGAACATTTAGCACAAGAGATGGAAGGATTTTTGGATCGCTCAAGCTAGAAGACCTGAGGCAAATGTATCATTTGCACGAGCCGGAGAAGATATACAACAGCACCTTCTTGGAGAAGTTCGCGAGCGAGAACGAGATTGAGTCCGAACCTATCAAGGACTGGAGGCAAAATCCAAATAAACACAAG